>QANZ01015375.1:100146-123231 GCA_003254925.1 Chamaecrista fasciculata | reverse complement strand
AACAAGACTAAAATAAAGACTCAAAAATTTAAATGAAAATTCGACTCAAAATAAAAATAAAGACTCTAAAATAAAAAGAATCAAAAACTAATCACAATTTTCTTAGGAACTCAAGAAAGAGTTCCCCGGCAACGGCGCAAAAACTTGATGCGGACACCCGTCGTAAGGTGTCAAACGGATCAAATTAAATTTATACTCGAGCCTCGCAAGTATAAACTATATTTATTAAAATATAGTATAGATGCTAATCCCAAGGTTGAACTCTCGCAGAACTCAATGTGATGAGGTAAGAGAATTGTGACGAAGGTTGTAACTTCTGTAATTGAGGGTTGTCACAATTTAATAAGATTCTTATGAATCAAAACAATACTTGAGAGAAAACCCTAGAGATAGACTATCATAGTTCGTTCATTTTAAAGATTAGATAATGAATATGCATTTAATTTTCCAAGCTAGACCATGTATTTAAACCATAAACACAATCAATCAAACAATGGAGAGGGTACAAGATTAGATTAGGTAACTCATCCAAATTTGGTTTTATGAGCTATTTGCCAAAGCTCATCGGGACAATCTATATTATTGTCACATCGGAACAATAAACAAACATATATCAATTAATACTTCCAATCATGCAAATAAGATATTGTAAACCACTCTTTAGAACCTTAAAGAGCTACTTCATTAATCATGAGCGAGACAAACTCCAGGAATGTCAAGGTCTCATTTCTTTAACAAAATATGATCTACGACTTATATATAAACAACTTCAACAAATACATTTGAAAGAGTTGATCATACCTCATAAACGCAACATCAACATCTGAACTTAACAATGAATCATGATGAACTCAAGTCACATCCTTGAGGCATTCCTCAAGTATCTACCAAATTAGTTTCTCATGCTCTAGGCAGAGAACTATTCTAATCTAAAGAGAGAATTGGTGTGTGTGTCGAACTGAGTGATTTGAGCGTGGAATGACGACCTCTATTTATAGTGTTGAGTAGTATGCTTGGTCCGCAAGTCAAGGGAAGAAAATCACCTTTGGGCCGTGGGTTGTGCCGGCGGCCTAATACCAAGGCGCATCGAAATATCTGTGATATTTCAATTATATCTTCGTATCTTGAATCGTAGCTGTGCAAAACATACTCTCCTGCTTCATATTATTCTACGCCGTGAGATTTCCAATTTTGGTTGTTGGCTCAAAGAGATGGCGCAACAACAAACTGCGCTGAATCTTATCTGCTGACGTCATATTCCTAAAATATTCGTGCGCCGTGGGATTTACCGAATCTGGGCCGGCAGCCCACGTGATGGCGCAAAGATATCTTTTGCTCGACGTGCTCTTCTAGAATATTCTGATATTTCCCTTTTAGTTTGGCCATGTTTGGATATCTAAAACACTCAATAAACCATTAAGGAGCACCTATTTATAAATACAATAAATAAGCACTAATTAACCTATTTTATCCACTTTATTCCACCATACCTTGGTGTTGCCCTTAACATATTAATTGGTCTAATTCCAATATATTATTATTATAAACATACTAAAAGAAGGCCAAATAACTTGTTCACTTTTGGGCTGATCAGTGGGCTCTTGGCCTTATCTTTCTCAATGCCACCTAAGATCATTTGTATTATGCACGTTGGTTTATCTTCTCTGGGTGGTGTGCGCTGAATTCCTTTTTGATCGTCATTGCTCTTGGGTTTTTTCACCTCTCGAGCGTCCTTATCATTGCGACTTCTCTTGCTTCCTTCTTTTTTGATGAACTTGGAGGGAAGGCATCCTCGCTGAATGAGGCTCTCTATCTCGTCTTTCAGGGTGACGCACTCATCAGTATTGTGTCCTTTGCCCCTGTGGTACCTGCAGGATTTGCTGGTGCCCACGTTTCTCCCCGATTTTTAAGGGCGTTCTGGGAGTTTCGAGAGGAGGTTCGTATTCGCAATTTCACGAACTATTTCAGACTGGGTTACCGTGAGTACTGTATACACTGCGTATTTCCCTCTAGGTGGGGACCGTGGGCGCCTTCGCTGATCCCTTCCTCTTGAGCTATCCCCACTTCTTTCGGGGTTCCTACTCTACGGCTTCCTACTGTCTAGTTCTATCCTCGCGAAGCGATCGCATTGGGTTTTATCCAGTCCTCCTTTGTAATAAACTCTTCATCCATTGAAAGCAATTCTCCTACAACGGGCTTTACCTTCTTGGCAGGTTGTGGGTTGGGCTTGGGCGCTGGCTTGGTCTCACCAACCACATCCTTTCCCTTCCTCTTTCCTTTTCCCTTCCCCTTCCCCTTCGTGGTCTCAAACCTCTCTTGCCGAGCCTGTTTTTGGAACATTTCCTTGAGATGTGTAACCATCTCGTAGGCCCCCATGTTCTCCAAGTTCTTTTGGATCTCGGGAACCATGGTAGCCATCATCAAGCAAGCAACGTCCACAGAGTCACTTTGATGCTTCTCATAAGCATCTCTCTGTGCTTTTGGAGCGTTGGCAGCAGGCTGTGCGGGAATGGGATTTTTCAGGACATAGAGCTTCCTTTCTTGGGTGAGAACAATTCTCACATTTCGAAGCCAGTCAAGGAAGTTATTCTCGGTCAACTTATCCTTCTCAAGGATAGATCGCAGTGACAGTGTTGAACTAGTAGTTGCCATTTGATTCTACAATTAAGATATGAAAGTTTAATTAGCAGAAAATATATATATATATCCACCATTTTATAAAACCCAGTAAAATTTATTATTAGTGGCTAAGACCCATATTGCACCAAAGGTTACAGTCGCGGAGGGCGTGCGCGCTTCCTTAGGTTATTTAGGTAGGTAACTCCTTACCAATCACATCTCATGTGACTCTTACATCTTTATGGGACTGTATCATCATATGATACTTATTATGGCATGTTTATCCAATCTAATGCCTTGAGGTCCAAATCCGATTTGATAACCCCATTAAGTCACACAATAAAACTTGTGAATGGCTAGGCTCAAAACAACGAGGCCGAAGCCCGACCTCATATCATCAAGGCCCACTGAACACGTATAGCGGAGGGCTTTCGACGTATTCAATAAACCATGATTTCAACAAGGCATTGTGTTGAATCTCCCATTCACCCGTGTCTCCTCAAGGTCAAGGTAGATACGTGTAGCGGAGGGCTTTCGACGCTCTACGATGAACAAGATTTCGACAGGGTGTTTTATTGATGGCATTAAAACTTAAGATTTTTAAAAGGGTTTGATTTTTAAAAGGTTCCGTTTTAATTTAATTTTAAAACCAATTTTAAAATTAAATGAGTTGTGCCATGTGTTTATTTCCCATGTATCTCATACATATAAACGCATGCACGAATTTTGTATCTCATACAAGATCCCACACTCGTATCATATACGTTGTAGTGTAAAGTTAAACATAGCATGTTAAAAATCGCACCCCCTAGGCATACATCTAGCGCATTGCATCTCATACAAATACTAAATGCATAAAACACACCGTGTTTAGATATGACCCATCTACCCTATAATCCTCTCAAGCCAATGAGAGAATTTTTCTAAAAAGAAAAATAAAAAAGGCTTAAGTGCACTTTTGGTCCCCTAGCTTTCGCAAAGGTTTCAATTTGGTCCCCTAACTTTTTTTGCTGCAATTTTGGTCCCCTAACTTTCGCAAAAGTCTTAGTTTGGTCCCCTAACTTTTTTTGTTGCAATTTTGGTCCCCTAACTTTTAAAAACGTCTCACTATTGGTCCCCTAACTTTCGAAAAAGTCTCAATTTTGGTCCCCTAACTTGGGACCAAAAGGGGACCAATGGTGAGACGTTTTCAACAGTTAGGTGACCAAAATTGCAACAAAAAAGTTAGGGGACCAATGGTGAGACGTTTTCAAAAGTTAGGGGACCAAAATTGCAACAAAAAAAGTTAGGGGACCAAATTGAGACCTTTGCGAAAGTTAGGGGACCAAAATGCACTTAAACCAATAAAAAATTACATTGTGAAAAACCCTAGTTACATTGAGGTATAACAAAAATGTAAAATTACATCAAGAGTATAGGGAGACGACACGCAGACCGTATTTACCAAAAATCCTAGAGCCATATCCAACACCACACAACACATATGAACAATTCACATATTCATGTCAAACACGGCATACAACAACACATACCAAAAACAATTTTTAAAATGTGTTCAATTAGGGTTTGTGCAATTTTAACATGCCTTTCTTGAAATTGGGCCTTATATCAATAATTCTAAAATTCAAGAATCTCATTCAAGAATTTAAATTATTGCCCCAAAAATTTTAAAATTCATATTTTTAATAAATTTTCAGCCACCCCACAATATTATAATTAAAACATTTTTAACTATAATTATATAGGGATTTCGAATTTGGCCTTAAAATTTCAAGAAAAATTTCCAAATCAATCCAATTGATTTTATATGTATCATATACATAAAATTTGCACCTATTCCATAGATTGAGTTTTTAAATAAAACTTTTCGGTGGATTTTTCGTAAAACCAAACATATGATTGAAAGCGGTAAACACATATCATACATCAGATGTATAATTCACCAAAACCAGTATTAAATTCAAAAACTAGCGTGGCTCTGATACCACTGTTGGGAAATCATGGCACGCGCAGCGGAAGCGAAAAATAAAAATTAATTAAAACATGGCGCAAAAAAACAAAAGTGATTTCCCTACGGATCCGGTAGATGAATTTAAACCGGTAAAGTAAGTGGTATACCTCAAGAGTTTCAATCGGTCGGTTGCACGGTGCAATTCAGAGAAGTCCACACGAAGCGTCCTTCCTCTGCCAGTAATCCACACGAGCAGTTTAGTGGCACCAAGGTGCTAGCCTTCTGTTCTTTTCTTCAAAAGAACAAGGGAACTCGATCTACGACTCTCAAAATTCAAGAACAGTTCTTGAAACTTAAGAGAATGGTGACACAAGCAACAAGAACGCCTTCTTGTTTTTCTCTCTTAAAACCCTAGCTATGGGACAATTCGATTTCTCTCACACTCTTGGAGAAGATGGAGTTTCTCTCTCTAGGTCTTGAGCTAGGAGAATTCTCTCTCTCTCTCTTGTCTCACAAAAGAAGAAAGCAAAATTTCACTTATGTGAATTAGGGTTGAAAGTCGACTTGCCTAGGTTAATATATAGTTAGGGGAATTTTGATAATTATAATTAGGGAATCCCTAAATTATAGGATTATCAAATTATAAAATTATAAGATTACAATAATATTATAATTTTAGGACTTGAATTCTCAATTAAAATATTACCTTAATATCTTAATTGAATTCAAAATGAAATCTTTGAGAATCAAATGGAAGATCAAATCTCCCCTTGGGTCCCACTAAGAATGCGCCATCCCCATCCTATTTTCTTTGGAATTTTATAAATCAAAAACATTCCTAACTCTTAGGAAGTCATAACCAACTTATCATCTTCCAAAGATTTTGAATTAAAATATTACCCTAATATCTTTAATTCAAATTTTGAATCTTGAAATCTAGATCAAATCTTGAATTCAAATTCATGACTTTAATTAATATAACATTTCTAATAATTAAAATCTATCCTAAAGAGGCGCCACCCTCCTTTCTCATTATCCTAATATTAGTGAATTTAATAAATCAATAATCTCCTAACTTTTAGGAATCTTATCTAATTTATTATTCCCTAATATTATAATTGTAAATAGATTAATCCTATTAACTATTTTACAATATATATATTCAAACTTGTCCCACAAATTTAAATATCTCAACCGTAGATTTTATTTAAGACAAGACTTTATGTCCCAGACATTTAGCTATGTCTTAAATTGTGTCACCGGAGTGACTCACGAATTAACCCTAATTCGTGTCCCTTTAAGCGGTGTCCAGATCCTGCCCATGTGTGACCCAGCAGGCCTCACGTGAAGTTGGCAGCAAGCCATCTTATGACTCACAAGTCGAGAGCGGACTCTAGCAAGCCATCACGACTACCCAAAAACGTGAGTTATCGTTTTATCAAAAAGACCGATTTAACCTTAGTACCACCTTGTCATAGACCCTATTGTCACACGATATCTTGGTTCTGGATAAGGCACGGGAAAGTCATCGTTAATCCAAACCACAACATTCTCGATTTCCTGAGTTAGTCCCATTTTCCTGAGTGGCCACTCTTTCCTTGGACAGACTCATCGAGGGCGCCAGTTAGATATCTCTCATCTTCATGAGGGACAAAATCCGATCTTGGTCAACCACATTCCTCAGCACTGCAATGAACCAAACCCGTACCTAGCCCTTATGGCTACCCTGCTACGGGCAACGTTAGACTAGGCCAAAGTTTGACAACTACAACGCCGAAATAGTCAAGACCTCAGGTCTAAGGCATCGTGACAGGCGTACAGGAGAGACTAGCTAATGACTAAACCCATGCAGGACTCTCCGGGTCAGTCCAGCAACTTGTAACCCCTTACATAGTTGCACCATGACTCTTGTAAAGCATCTAGTGCATGTATCTCCATACACCGAGGTCATGCTGGTCTTAGTTCATTCTCGCTCTCACGAGAATAATTGACCAGGGACGGATTTAGATTAATTATCTCATAATTAATCAAGGACGCTATCATAGTAAACATGCTAATAATATGATAACAACATAATTTATCTCCCCAAATTAATCAATATGTTCAAAACATATACATTAAATGATTGGCCTGTTGGGAAATCCCGGGGCAAAACACGCAGCGGAAGCAAAAAGTATAAACAAAAAAAACTTTGCGCTCCCCAGGAATTTCCCACCCTCAGATCCGCTAGTTGAATTTAAAACCAGATACGAAAAGTGTTATACCTCAAGCTTTCAATCGGATGGTTAAACTTGGCGAGTCTGAGAAGTCCGTTTCCACGTCATTCCTCCACCGGTAATCCACACGAACAGTTTCCCGAACACAAGGTGCTAGCCTTCTTGTTTCTTTCTCCAAAGAAACCAAAACCGATTTAACCTTAGTACCTCCTTGGCACCGACCCTTTTGTTCTACGATATCTTGGTTATGGATCAGGCACAGGAAAGTCATCCATGATCCAAACCTTTACTTTCTCGATCTCCTTGAGTAAGTCCCAATATATTGAGTGGCCACTCTTTCCTTGGATAGACTCATCGAGGGCGCCAGTAAGATATCTTCTAATCTAATGGGGAACAAAATCCCTTTTGATCAATCCACATTCCTCAGCACTGCGATCAACCAAACCCGTACTTAGCCCTTATGGCTACCCTACTACGGGCAACGTTAGACTAAGCCAAAGTCTGACAACTGCAACGCCGGAATAATGATGACCTCAGGTCTAAGGCGTCGTGACAGGCGTACAGGAGAGGCAAGCTGATGACTAAACCCATGCAGGACTCTCCGGGTCAGTCCAGCAATTCGTAACCCCTTATGTAATTGCACCATGACTCTCGTTCCAGCATCTAGTGCGTGCATCTCTATGCACCGAGGTCATGCTGATCTTAGTTCATTTTCGCTGCCACGAAAACAATCGATCAGGGACAGATTTAGATTAATTATCTTATAATCAATCATGGACGTCATCACAGTAAACATGTTAATAATGTGAAAACCATTAATTTATCTCTATAAATTAATCCATATGTTCATAACATACATAAAATGGATTGGCCCTAGGGCACAATTTCCAACAGACTCCCACTTGCACTAGGGTACAATCATCAATCTAGCTGTTCCTACTCCTAGCAGGTACACTGATCAATGCGTCTAATCCCCATCGACGATGCATGTCTCTCATGTATGACCCTTGCAAGCGGCTTTGTCAGAGGATCAGCAACGTTATCCTCACCTGCTACTTTGCATATCTTCACATCACCTCTGTCAATCATCTCCCTGACGAGGTGAAAACGTCTGAGTATATGTTTGGTCCTCTGGTGGGACCGTGGCTCCTTGGCTTGCGCAATAGCTCCACTATTATCGCAATACAGCGTAATGAGATCAGAGATGGTCGGAACCACACCAAGCTCGGAGATGAACTTTCTAATCCACACAGCCTCCTTTGCCGCATCTGATGCTGCAATATACTCGGACTCCGTTGTAGAATCGGCAATCGTGCTATGCTTGGAACTCTTCCAACTCACGCTGCCACCGTTCAGGAGAAACACATATCCTGACTGTGATTTAAAGTCATCTTGGTCGGTTTGGAAATTAGCGTCTGTGTAACCCCTTACGCATAGCTCCTCATCATTAGTCCTTCTTAAGTACTTAAGGATATTCTTGACAGCGATCCAATGATCCTCACCAGGGTCTTGTTGGAATCGGCTTGTCATACTCAGGGCAAATGACACATCGGGTCGAGTACACAGCATGGCATACATGATGGATCCTATGGCCGAGGCATAGGGGATCCCACTCATGCGACCTCGCTCAACAAGTGTCTTGGGACACAGTTTCTTGCTTAGGGTCAGCCCATGATACTTCAGAATGAATCCTTTCTTGGAATCTTGCGTACTGAACCTCTCCAGTACCTTATCCAAGTATGTGCTTTGACTCAACCCAAGAAGCCTACGCGATCTATCTCTATAGATCTTAATTCCTAGAATATAGGCGGCTTCTCCTAAGTCCTTCATTGAAAAGGATTTTCCCAACCAGGATTTTACAATCTCTAAGGTTGAAACATCATTTCCAATGAGAAATATGTCTTCGACATATAGTACCAAGAACACAATCGTGCTCCCACTAACCTTCTTGTAAACACAAGGTTCGTCAGGGTTTTGTAGGAAGCCAAACTCTTTGACGACCTCATCAAAACGATGATTCCAACTCCTGGATGCTTGCTTCAATCCATAAATGGATCTCTGAAGCTTGCACACCATGTCTGGTGCCTCAGGACATTCAAACCCCTCGGGTTGTATCATATACACATCCTCGAGCAGCCTTCCGTTAAGGAACGCTGTTTTGACATCCATTTGCCATATCTCATAGTCGTAATATGCAGCTATGGCAAGGAGGATCCTAATGGACTTGGCCATTGCAACAGGCGAAAACGTTTCGTCATAGTCTATACCATGACGTTGCGTAAATCCCTTCGCAACTAACCTCGCCTTGAAGACACTGACGTTGCCATCCATGTCTGTTTTCTCTTTGAAAATCCACTTACACCCTACGGGTTTTACCCCTTCAGGTGGAGTGACCAAGGTCCAAACTTGGTTGTCGTACATGGATTGCATCTCAGCCTTCATGGCTTCAACCCATTTCTCTGAGTTGGGATCTACGATGGCCTCTTGATAGGTGGTGGGTTCACCACGCTCTGTGAGCAACCCATCCTTGTTTTCGGTCACGAGAAATCCATAGTATCTCTCTGGCTGAAAACGTGTTCTATCAGACCTTCGTGGTCCTTGTGTTTGTGGAGGAGCTTCCACAACGTCTTGTGGAACTTCTCCAGTTTCCGTCTGCGCCTCTGATGTATCTTGTGGAGCTTGAACTTCTTCAAGCTCTATCTTACTCCCACTGTTTCTCTTGGAAACAAGATCCTTCTCTAAGAAGAATCCACTCCTGACCACAAACACTTTGTTGTCAGTTGGGCAGTAGACGTAATACCCCTTTGTTTCTTTAGGGTATCCCACAAACAGACACCTGAGGGATTTGGGAGACAGTTTATCGTTAGCCTGTTGCTTAACGTAAACTTCACATCCCCAAACCTTGAGGTAAGACAAATTGGGACTCTTCCCTTTCCATATCTCATATGGTGTCTTCTC
This sequence comes from Chamaecrista fasciculata, assembly GCA_003254925.1. Classification (NCBI taxonomy): domain Eukaryota; kingdom Viridiplantae; phylum Streptophyta; class Magnoliopsida; order Fabales; family Fabaceae; genus Chamaecrista; species Chamaecrista fasciculata. The sequence continues at coordinate 113,487 of QANZ01015375.1, read as the reverse complement.
AACAGCCTTGGACGGAACACGGTTAAGTGTGAACGCGACAGCTTCTAAAGCATATCCCCAGAAGGATGGCGGAAGATCGGTCTGACTCATCATAGATCGAACCATATCCAATAAAGTTCGATTCCTCCTCTCAAACACACCATTCCTCTGTGGTGTTCCAGGGGGAGTCAGTTGTGAGACTATCCCACAACTACTAAGATGATCAATGAATTCTTGACTCAAATATTCGCCTCCTCGATCAGATCGAAGGATCTTAATTTTCTTGTCAAGTTGGTTCTCAACTTCATTTTGAAATCTTTTGAACATTTCAAAAGACTCTGACTTGTGCTTCATTAAGTAGATATACCCATATCTACTGAAGTCGTCAGTGAACGTGATGAAGTAGGAGTAACCTCCTCTGGCATGAATACTCATGGGTCCACATACATCACTATGTATGATTCCCAATAAGTCAGATGCCCTCTCACTTTGACCAGTGAAAGGCGCCTTTGTCATCTTGCCAAGTAAACAGGATTCGCAAGCATCATATGATTCAAAATCAAATGAGCTTAGAAGTCCATCTCTATGGAGCTTCTCAAGGCGTCTCTCGTTTATATGACCTAGACGACAGTGCCAAAGGTACGTAGGATTAGGTTCGCCAACCTTAATCCTTTTAGTATCAATGTTATAGATATCGTTATTATGTCTTTGTTCCAATTTTAAGATATAATGGTTATTATGCAGATCTCCATAAGAATATAACACATCATTCTTATAAATTGAACACTTTCCATTACCATTCACACAAATAAAACCTTCCTTATCCAAATAAGAAAGGGATATAATGTTAGAACTTAAACATGGAACGTAATAACAATTATTCAAAGACACAATAAGCCTAGAGGGCAAAACAAGCTCGTATGTTCCTACAGCAACAGCAGCAACCCTTGCTCCATTGCCCACACGTAGGTCCACCTCGCCTCTGCTCAGCTTTCTACTTCTTCTCAACCCCTGCACATTAGTACATATGTGAGAACCACAAGCAGTATCCAATACCCAAGTGGTAGGAGTAGACAAGTGAACTCCTATAACAAAGATACCTGAAGTAGAAGCTTCACCCTTCTTCTTCTTCAGATATTCCATATACAGCTTGCAATTTCTCCTCCAGTGACCCGGCTTCTGGCAGAAGAAACAAACTGCATCCTTAGAGGTCTTTGCCTTCTTGGCAGGCGGTGGGTTAGGTTTGGCCGCAGGCTTGGTCCCACCAACCTCAGCATCCCCTTTCCTCTTTCCTTTGCCCTTCCCCTTTCCCTTGTTCTGAACTAACAAGACAGTGCTAGGCGCCTTCTTTATAGATGCCTCAGCAGTGTTTAGCATCCCATGCAGTTCAGACACTGATTTCTCCATGCCATTCATGTTGAAGTTCAAGACGAACTGGTCATAACTTCTCGGCAGCGAATGAAGGATCAAATCCGTCGCTAGCTCTAGCAAAATGGGAAATCCCAGCCTAGCAAGGTGATCTATGTGCCCCTGCATCTTCAAGACGTGGGCACTCACAGATCCACCTTTTGCCATCTTGCAAGAGTAAAGAGCCTTTGAAGTCTCAAACCTCTCTTGCCTTGCCTGTACTTGGAACATTTCCCTGAGATGTGTTATTATCTCATATGCCCCTTTGTTCTCCAAGTTCTTTTGAATCTCGGGAACCATGGTAACGAGCATAAGACAGGCAACGTCCACAGAGTCACTCTGATGCTTCTCATAAGCATCTTTCTGAGCTCTTGGAGCATTTGCAGCAGGCTGTTCAGGGATGGGGTTCTCTAGGACGTAGAGCTTTCTCTCCTGGGTGAGAACAATTCTCACATTTCTATACCAGTCGAGAAAGTTAGTCCCAGTTAGTTTGTCCTTCTCAAGGACAGATCGCAGTGATAGTGATGAAACGTTTGTTGCCATTTGATTCTACAATTGAGATATGTAAAGTTTAATTAGCAGGAAAAATAAAATATATATCCACCATTTTATAAAACCCAGTAAAATTTATTATTAGTGGCTAAGACCCATATTTCACCAAAGTCTACCGTCGTGGAGGGCGATCATGCATCCTTTGGCTATTTAGGTAAGTAACTCCTTACCAATCACATCTCTATGTGACTCTTAGATCTTTATGGGACTGTATAATCATATGATACGGCATGTTTATCCCATCTAATGCCTTGAGGCCCAAAATCGTTTTGATAGCCCCATTAAGTCACACAATAAAACTTGTGAATGGCAAGGCCCAAACGACGAGACCGAAGCCCAGCCCCATATCATCAAGGCCTCACTTAAACACGTGTCGCGGAGGGCGATCACCGCATTTAATGATCCAAGACTTCAATGGGCGTCGAACTGAAAACTTCCATTCACCCGTGTCTCCTCAAGGTCAAGGTAGATACGTGTCGCAGAGGGCGATCACCGCTCTACGATGAACAAGATTTCAACAGGGTGTTTTATTGACGGCATTAAAACTTAAGATTTTCTAAAAGGGTTTGATATTTAAAATAAGTTCCGTTTTATAGTTTAATTTTAAAACTCCTTTTAAAATTAAACGAGTCATGCCACATGTTTATCACCCCATGTATCACATACATATATAAACATGTGCACGGATCTTGCATCATATGCAAAATCCCACGCTCGTATCGTATACGTGGTTGTTGCGCCAAAACGGGGTAAATAGCATGTTAAAATCGCGTCCTAAACATACATCTAGCGCTTTGTATCACATACAAACTAAATGTAAAACAGATATATATCGTGTTTAGATATGGCCCACCTATCCTAATAATTCTCCCAAGTCGATGAGAGAATTTTTCTAAAAAGAAAAGCAAAATTACAAGAGAGTAAACCCCAGTTGCATTGAGGTATAAACTGAAAAGTAAAATTACATCGGATAGAGGGAGACGACACGCAGGCCGTATACACCAAAAACCTAGAGCCATATCCAACACCACACAATTACATATATGAACAATTCATACAATTATGTCAAACACGATATATTTGCAACACACATCAAAAACGATTTTTGTAGGTGTTTAAATTAGGTTGTGCAATTTTAACATGCCTTTTTCTTGAAATTAGGCCCATTTTCAATAATTATAAAATTCAGGAATCATATTCAAGAATTTTAATTATTGACCCAAAAATTTTAAAATTCATAATTTTATTAAATTTTTAGTCACCCACATAATATTATAATTAAAACACTTTTAATCATAATTATATGGGAATTTCGACTTTGGCCTAAATTTACAAGAAAATTTTTCAAATCAATCAAATTGATTTCTTTATGTATCACATACATAAATTTGCACCTTTTCTTGTAGATTCAATTTTAAGAAAATATTCGGTGGATTTTGTAAAACCAAAAACAAGATTGAAACAGGTAAACACGCCAAGCATACATCACATGTACACAAAAATGATTTTAAATCCAGGACTAGCGTGGCTCTGATACCACTGTTGGGAAATCCCGGGGCAAAACACGCAGCGGAAGCAAAAAGTATAAACAAAAAAAACTTTACGCTCCCCAGGAATTTCCCACCCGGAGATCCGCTAGTTGAATTTAAAAACAGATACGAAAAGTGTTATACCTCAAGCTTTCAATCGGATGGTTAAACTTGGCAAGTCTAGGAAGTCCGTTTCCACGTCCTTCCTCCACCGGTAATCCGCACGAACAGTTTCCCGAACACAAGGTGCTAGCCTTCTTGTTTCTTTCTCCAAAGAAACCAGGGAATTGAATCTACAGCTGTTGAACTCAAGAACTCCTTCTCTGAATTCAGGCTAGGTGGCGCAACAATGGAGGAGACAGCAACAAAACTCCTTTTGTTCTTCTTCTCCCAAAAACCCTAGGAACCCACAACTTCGAATTTCTCTCTAACTCCTTAGAAGAAAATCGACTTCTCTCTCTAGAAAGGTGGGTGGCGAAATTTTCTCTCTCTACAAATGAAGAAAATCGACTTGCCAAAGTGAATTAGGGTTTTCACATATGTGTGTGTGAGTTAGGCGACTTTAGGTATATAATTACCAAAATTATGGTAATTTTATAAATATAAAATCATGATATTACAATAATATCATATTTTAAGACTTGAATATCTAATTAAAATATTACCATAATATTTTAATTCAAATTCACTTTGCTATCTCAGAGAATCAAATGGAAGATCAAATCTTCCAATGGGACCCACTAGATAGGCACCTAACACCTTCAATTTAATTGGAATTTTATAAATAAAAAATAACTCATAACTTTTAGGAAGTCATAACCAACTTATTTTATCCCAATGATTTTTGAATTAAAAAATTACCATAATATCTTTAATTCAAATTTTGAATCTTGAATTTAAATTCTTTATTGAATTAAAATATTACCCCAATATCTTAATTCAAATCTTGAATTTCAAATTCAAATTCAAACTCATGATTTAAATTAATAAAACATTTCTATTAATTAAATCTCCTTAAAAAGAGGCGCCACCCTATATATTAATATTGGGGAATTTTATAAATCAATAATCTCCTAACTTTTAGGAACCTTATCTGATTTATTTTTCCCTAATATTTTAATTGTAAATAATTAATCCCTATTAATCATTTAACAATTATTTAAATTGTAGAAAATTTAAGACAAGACATAATGTCCCAGACATTTCCTCTGTGTCTTAAATCAGGCCACCGGGGTGACCCACGAATTACCCTAATTCGTGTCCCTTATAAAGTGTGCTCTAATCCTGCTCGTGTGTGACCCAGCAGGCCCCAAGTTGGCAGCAGGTCATCCCTATGACCTACAAGTCGTGAGCGGACTCTAGCAAGCCATCACGAATACCCAAAACACGTGAGTAATCGTTTGTTACCAAAACCGATTTAACCTTAGTACCTCCTTGGCACCGACCCTATTGTTCTACGATATCTTGGTTGTGGATCAGGCACAGGAAAGTCATCCATGATCCAAACCTTTACTTTCTCTATCTCGTTGAGTAAGTCCCAATATACTGAGTGGCCACTCTTTCCTTGGACAGACTCATCGAGGGCGCCAGTAAGATATCTCCCATCTAATGGGGAACAAAATCCCTATTTTGGTCAATCCACATTCCTCAGCACGACAATCAACCAAACCCGTACTTAGCCCTTATGGCTACCCTGCTACGGGCAACGTTAGACTAAGCCAAAGTCTGACAACTGCAACGCCGGAACAATGATGACCTCAGGTCTAAGGCGTCATGACAGGCGTACAGGAGAGGCAAGCTGATGACTAAACCCATGCAGGACTCTCCGGGTCAGTCCAGCAATTCGTAACCCCTTACGTAATTGCACCATGACTCTCGTTCCAGCATCCAGTGCGTGCATCTCTATGCACCGAGGTCATGCTGATTTTAGTTCATTTTCGCTCCCACGAAAACAATCGATCAGGCACAGATTTAGATTAATTATCTTATAATCAATCATGGACGTCATCACAGTAAACATGCTAATAATGTGAAAACCATTAATTTATCTCTATAAATTAATCCATATGTTCATAACATACATAAAATGGATTGGCCCTAGGGCACAATTTCCAACATGGCCCTAGGGCACAATCTCCAACAGCTATTCCCGGAATCTTCAACAACTTCCTTCCCTTTTCTAGAAATCATGTTCTGGATATCTCTGCGGAGTGCTTCCATCTCAAGTCGCATGTCTGCCTTGAAGGCAGCAATTCCGTCGTCCGGTGTTACAACGGTTTGTCCTGTTGGCGCTGGGTTTGGCAGCGTGGGTGCCTCTTGTATGGTTGGAAACCTAGGAGGAGGGACGAGCGTTGAATCCTGCAAGGATTGGTTCACTGATCCTCCTGGAGTTTGACAATCTGCTGGGTTTGATGCCATTTTTCTTGCTCTGGTTCAGATGAACACTCAGGTTAGTTAAGACACATAAAAGAAACTTCGTGAGTTTTCTAGGAATTCATCGTAACCAGAAAGGAAATCAAAGCATAAACAAACCGAGAATTTAAAGAATAAAGATTGAATAAAGGACTTTTATGAAACTCCCCACAGTCGGCGCCAGTGATGAACTAGGTTCTGGCCGGGGTCATTACCTAGTTCAGATGAGACAACTCTGGGTTGAAGGTTACCTGCAAGTTAATGAATACACAGGTGGCCCTGCGATTCACCTCCGATGCTTAAGTCAGTAATGTGTGTTTGCTCAATAATGTCAATTGACTGAGAATAGAGCGTACCTTTGCCAGTGTGGAGCTCTGAACTTTTTATACTAGTTGAGGGCGATCTGATTTGATCTTGCCAATAATGCTTGGATATTTGATCATGATCTTTGCTGATGTGATTGTGATCCTAGGCTCCAACGTGATTTTCTTTCTTGTGAAAGGCGCCTTGATGGTCAAGGCAGAATCCATGGGGAGGATCTTTCTGATTGACAAAGGATCTTGGTCGATCCTTAATTGGTTCTTGATTGATTCAGGAGATGTTTCCTTATACCTTGCGATCCTTTCCATTGTGGGCGTCCATGCCCTGGGTGCTCTTACCCTAGCGAGACGTAGGGCGCTCTCGCCCTTACGACTTGTCTCGTGGGCCAGTGCCATACTGGGCCAGTGGCATCACCTGCCATTTGAGCCTCCTAATTATTGGGCTTATTATCAACAACTAAATGGAAAAGGAATTTTTAAAAAACAGAAATCACCTTTTTTTTTTTGGTAAAAAAAGAAAGAAAGAAAGAAAGAAAGCAAACCTCACGTAGATCATGAAAATATTAATTTAAACTTCAATATAACTAAACATATAGTTTTTTTTTTAAAAAAAAGATTTATTTTATTGTATTTTAACCTCCTATTATGTCACATTTGAGAAAATTACTACATTGACAACATGGTCATTTTGGAGGAAGATGCAAATTTAATGGACCAAGATGAAATTTAGCTCATATATATAGAACCAAAATAAATCTTGACATGAAACATTAAAAGGAAGAGAAATTGGTGGGAAGATTTGCACTACTTCATGAAAAACAAAAACAAAAACTCCCCACTACTTTTATTATATTATACTAAAATAAAAATAATGAAAAACATTATTAAAAAATAGAATTCTCTATGATTATACAATATAAAAAAAATATCACATTCTTTTTAAAGAAATGTAAATTTTTTATTTTAAAATTTTAATTACCATTTAAATATCCATTAGGTATATATATAATTTATGGTGGAAAAAGGGAGTTGATTAAACATTATTATTATTCGTTCTTTATATGTAAACAAATTAGGAATCATTGTAATAATAATAATAATAATAATAATAATAATAATAATAATAATAATAATAGGTCAGGGACCTATTAGTACAATGGCAAAAATCTGATGTGTCGCTTTTTTATTAACGTGGTAGCCTATTTTTTTTTTAAGATAACGGGTGTTGACGTGGACATGACTGGGCACTTCAGCACATAATGGGACACATTAGCGTCCGTTATGTACACGTTAGCTTGTTTGTAATGACAATATGACGGAGGGACCTATTAGTATGGCGTTTTGAAAATTCGGGGACCGGCTTGTACAATTCGGATAATTCAGGGACCTAATAGTCAGAGCGTCCAAAATTCAAGGACCAGGTTGCTAGTTTTCTCCATACTTAACTAAGGGAAAAAAAAATATTTTTAACGTCAATGTATTAGAAATACGGGTGTTTTTCTTACCCTCGTATCTGGTAACTTTGACCTTTAGCTTTGTAAATAAGCATAAGCCCCGTTGCAATCTCAAGAGGTACCATTTGAATAGGGTGAGCAGCGAGTTGTAAATGTGCACAATATAAATCTAATTTCAAGTTATAGATTGAGTTCTTGTTCGTTCGATTTCAAGTTCAAGGTTTCATAAATTGAGGTTGAGTTAATTGGGTTAATTTTACCTTTAATTATGAAGAATATGACAAGTACTAAGTTATCACTTAGCTTAAATTTATCTAATTTAATTAAGAATTTCAAATTTAAGATTTGAGAATGCAACTAAATTAAATTCTTGCAGAAAAATATTGTTATCCTTAAGATTTTACCTTAATAAAATTAATCTTGATTTAAATTTTCATACGAAAGAAAAAAAAGAATAATAGAATTGATGACTCTTGATTGGGATTAGAATTTTCATTTATTTATTTCATGAGTTGGGCTTGAATATTGAGATAGTTGAACGAAACTGGCCCATTTGCAAGTTGACTCCACTTACCATTATTGATACGAGTGCCATCACCGTCCAAAAAAAAAAAATAAGAGTGCCATCTCTTTTGTTCACATAGAGCATTAAATCAAATATCATTAAACTTGTTCTTTTGTTTAGGTAGTAATAGAGGTCATCCTGCAAATCATAGAAAAGAAAACTCACAATCACATCAAATTTAAATTAGGGTTAAGGACGACTAAAAAATAGTCATGAATATTTCGATTTTTCATAGGTAAAGATGGAATAAAATTACCTAGGACATGTAACCTTGCTCCCAAGGTTTTGGAAGAGGATTGTCGTTGAGTAAAGAGTTGATTAGTATCTTGATAACCATACCGAATGAAGAAGACTGAGATAGCGATTTGAATATACAGAGAGAGGTGAATAATGAAAGTGAGCAGACTGAAATCCGCTGAAACACTGAGTGTATTCATAAAATGCACATATAAGAAAATACAAATCATGACATTATCTTTGTTTGCTTGATACGTTAAATAAGAACCAAATAGAGAATGATGTACCATAAAAGAATGAGCGTGCGTCAATAAGGAATAAATCAAATAATGTTACTATGGTTAATCAATTATTAACTCTCAAATATTGGTTGATGTTGAAATATGACTAAAATCTCAATAATGACATTTAATAGAAGAATTGATCATCTTTACAAATAGAATGATGTCCATGAATCCTGTTTTGGGTTTCTTCAATTGATTAATACCACTAAAAAAAAGTATAAAATAGAGAATGATCATACTTAGTTTTCATTTATGGCATTATTAACTTTGTTCTATGAGTGTTAAATTAAATAACATCATAAATTTATTTGATGTACCTTACATTATTCTATAAAATTAAAACAAGATGATCCTAACTATAAGAATGTCGTAGTCTAAAATACTTGCAAAAAGAATTTGTATTTTTGAAATTTTACCTGAATAAAATTAAGGGTAAATTACACTTTGGTACCTTGTGGTTTGGTCATATTTCACTTTGGTACCTTGTGGTTTAAAAAATGACACTTTGATACCTTGTGGTATTCTCCGTTAACACTTTGGTACCCTGAGCTTTAATTTTGTTAGAAAGTTAACGCAAATTGGAATTTTTGGAGCTATTTTGTAATTATAACCATAACAAATTTGGCAAAAATTACATATTGATACCTAATATTTTCACAAAATTACAAACAGGTCCCTTTATACATATTATCTAAATACTATAATGAAAACTATACAAAATTTTGGGGTCAAAACATAAGTTTTGAAAAAAATAGAACATAAGATAGAATTACAAAACATAAGTTTTGTAATTTTCTGAAAACATTGTGGGTCAATATGTGATTTTTGCAAAGTTTATTATGGTTAAAATTACAAAATAGCTCCAAAAATTCCAATTTTTGTTAATTTTGTAACAGAATTAAAGCTCAGGATACCAATGAGTAACTTTTTAAATCACAGGGTACCAAAGTGAAATATGACTAAACCAAAGGGTACCATAGTGTAATTTACCTTAAAATTTAACTTGAATTAAATTATTGAAACGAAAGAAAAAAAAAGTGTAAGAGAAATGATGGCTCTTGATTGGGATTACAAAATTTTATTAATTTATTTTTATGTTATAAGTAATGATGTAAAAAGAGAAAGAGAGAAAACTCAAGATTGTAGGGATAATCTAGCTTTTAATAGGAAAGCCTAAAAAACAATATTTTTTAAGTAAAATTCTTTCAATAAATTAACGACATGCTTTATAATGTTTTTTAATTTTAGTTAGCCACATAAAATTTGTTATCAATATTGAGCTAAAATAAGAATATAGAAAAAATCATAATATTTTAATTATTTAAAATTGCTCTTGTTTTCTTGCTACTTGAAGCTTCAAAGCACATCGTTTTGGGTTTCCCTCATGATCCATTACCATTTCAATGTCTCTGCCCTTCCATTATATACCACATTTTTAAAAAAAAATGCAAGATTAGAATCAAGAAGGAACTCACGTGAGATTTTAAGATATGGGAAAACTAGTTTATTTAAGGCCATGGATCTGAAGTCTGAAACAAGAATGCCCCAATTTCCAGATACTTCTAAAGCTAAATTAAAATATTTGGATTCTATTTATGCTAATTAATATTTCAGATATGGGAAATACAGATTTGGAAGAGCTGGACGGCCAGATTGTCGAAAAAGTTGAAAGGCCATGTGTAATGAACTTTGGACTCTTCTCCATTTGCATTAAAATGGTGTTTTGTCTCTATACAAACACACACGTTGAAATTGAAAATGGAATGAATATCTCGTGATACTACGAACTACATTACAACCACCTTTTGAAGAGAAGACAAAAATAATGGAGGCTGAAATCACAAATGGAAGAGAAAACGACGTAGCTGAAAAAAAATAATGGTAGAAACACGCCACTGAAATTGCGCGAAATGTATAGAACTTCACGCCAAACTTTAATGTTATATTATATGAACAAGACAGAGTAAGACTGAAGAAAAAAAAATTTGATCAACCGAAAAGGAAAAAGTACTTTTTTCTTTCTCGAAGAAAAAGGTTCATGAACGAGTTAAAAAAAATCCGTGTGAGTTATTTAGGACCACATTTTAAATATTTTCACTTTAGAATCCAACAAAAATGTGACGTAGAGTTTGGGTTTCATCCATTGAATCAATCCTCTCTCACTTTCCTCTTGTTTTGTATCTATCGTCCTTATTATTTGTTGCTAACAATGTCACGCCCAACGGTTTACATAAATTCCCACTCTAATTTTGGCAACAACTATTCATTATTCATCTCATCTAAAAGCGTAAATGCCAAGGCTCTTTTATTCCCATTATTCACTCATTTGTTTTTTTTTTTCCAGTTTTCATCGAGTTATTAGTAGCATTTATAATAAAATACACAAAATGCTAAACTTAGGTAACAGCAAAGTTACTGAATTTCCTCTGCAACGGAAGATTAAGTTAAAGAAATAGTTACATTATTTGCATATATGGATAGGTACTCACAAAAAAGAGAAAAAAATGATTATGATAATCACGGCATTTGTCAATTCCAGTGCAGATTAGATCAGATAAGTAAGTTTAACTTTTTCAGACAGATTGAAATTCACCATTTTTAGAGAGTTTAGATTTCTCCATGGACTTACACATCAGGTTCTTGAAAAGCTAAATTCTTTGTAGGTGATGATGAAAAAAGGAACTATTTTATACATATATTGAAAGGTAAGAGAACATAAACTCCTCTCATGTTGTACAACTCTAAAAATGACATAATTAAAAAGAAATTTAGTAAAACATAATGGAGCTGATTAAGCGAATGAAATCCAAAGGGTCAAGCAGCAACAAAAAGGGCATTGAGTGAGAGGAGTTGAGAGAATCAAGTGCATGGGGATGCTAGAGCAGGTAGCACGATAGAGAGAAAATGATGGGAAGTTGAGGAGAAAGAGGTGACTCAATTCCAAGGATTGGTCCGAAATATTCAGATTGTTGATTGAAGCTGGCACATCAGCAAGACGACACCACTTGTAATTATCAATAAGGGTACCATGCCCTATATCAAAAGACATCCTTAAATCAAATATCATTAAACTTGTTCTTGTGTTTAGGTAGTAATAGAGGTCATCCTGCAAATCATAGAAAAGAAAACTCACAATCCCATTAAACATAAGGACTAAAAAGTAGTCATGAATATTTTAGGCTTTCATAGGTAACAAAGATGGAAAAAAATTACCCGGGGCATGTAACCTCGCTCCCAAGGCTCTGGAAGAGGATCGTCGTTGAGTAGCGAGCTGATTAGTATCTCGGTATCCATGCCGAATGAAGAAGACCGAGATAGTGATTTGAATATATAGAGAGAAGTGAATAAGAAAGTGAGCAGACAAAAACTCGCTGAGACACTGAGTGTATTTATACAACGCGCATATAAGTAAAGACAAATCATCACTGCTAGTCAGGATGCACAAGGAAAATATACCAAGACGGGGTGAATTGGTATTTAAAAACTTTTTCAAAGTTAAAAACAAGTTTTAACAGAGTTCCTTAAAACAGTTACTCAAAACAATCCCTCTAATATAAATTCCTCAGAACAATTCCTTCAAACAGTTTCTTTCAGAACAAAGCTTCTTAGCAATAACAAATAAGCTTAAGAACACAGATATACTCAGATAAAGCAAATACTTAAGCAGATCAGATATATCAACAGATTGCTAATGAAAGAAAACTAATCCTTAACTCAAAAGATAAATGCGGAATATAAAGGAGAAAGGATAAGGAATAAGACACATCAGATTTATACTGGTTCAGAAGAAGATACTAGTCCTCAACAAAGAACTTTCTCTCAAGCCTACGTCCAGTCCCCAAACACAAAGTAAGGGATTTTATATTATTACTGGGCAAACTAACCAAATTACAATTGGCACTCAACCACTCACGGATCACCACTACGATTTCACACTTTTACAGTTTCCCAAACCACAAGTCCTCACAGGTAACAATAAGGTTCCTCACAGCAACTCCTCTTACAGTGCAACCACTCACGGATAACCACTATAGGGTTGCACAACAACTGAGGGCAGGTAACCTATTACCAGTAGGAGGTATACGAACGAATTAGACAATTTCAAGAAGAATATAGAATGGGTTCTCTCACAAAGAGATAGGTTCACACACAAAGGTGAATGTCACAAAGACTAATCCCACAAAGGGTTCTCACAAAGAGTTTCGCACTTAGCAGCTTTAGCACATAGCAATAGCTTGACACATAGTCTAACTTCTTCAACTTTCAAATACTTCAGCTTTTATACTTGAGCAGCTTGTCAACTTGATATGGAAATTTTCTTCAGCCTTGAATACTCCAACGGCTAGGTGATGGAGATTGTGCCCTAGGGCCAATCATTTTATTTATGTGTTATTTGAACATATGTATTTTTGATTAATTTATAGAGATAAATTATGTTGTTATCATATTATTAGCGTGTTTACTATGATAGCGTCCTTGATTGATTATAAGATAATTAATCTAAAACTGTCCCTGGTCGATCATTCACGTGGGAACGTAAATGAACTAAGACCAGCATGACCTCGGTGTATAGAGATACATGCACTAGATGCTTCTCGAGAG
>QANZ01015375.1:71612-99484 GCA_003254925.1 Chamaecrista fasciculata | reverse complement strand
TTTTATTAATTAAATAAAGATAAGAAAAATATCTTTTGGAAAAGATATAGGATTTGAATTAAAAGATATTAAGGTAATTCTTTTATTCAAAATTGTTGTGAATTAGTTATAACTACCTAAGGAGTTTGGGTTGTTATAAAATTCCTCCAAAGACTCCATGAGAATTTCGCCTACCCCCTTTCTTGGGATGGAAGATTTGATATTGCATTTTAGAGTTTGGGTCTAGGCTAAAATCGATTTTTGTATTTAATTATTAAAGTAATATTTAAATTCTAAAATCAAAATCTCATGACTCATTCCAACCAATAGAATTTGAGCAAATTAAGATTTGATCTCAAGATTTGATCTTGGATAATCAAATTCGAATTGGACCTTTATTTTTGAATTATAATATTAAGTTTAATATTATAAATCAAAAGATATTATGAGATATCTAAAAGATATCCCATATCTTAGAGATATCCTAATTGGATCAGGATTCCCTAAAACTAGGAATGAGAACACTATAAATAGAGGCACTAGGCGCCTATCTCAGAGATAACTCACAACACAGATCAATTCTTAGTCAGACTAAGAATTTCGCCTAGAGCATCTAAATAGAGTGAAAAATCGCCAAGCCCAATCAATCTTGATAATCAAGAACACTTCTTGATTATTCAAGAATCATAGATTTAGTCCCTGTTTTCACTTGGGAAGAAGTGAAGGAGGCTAGCACCTAGGCATCTGCCAAACTGCTCGTGTGGATTACTGGTAGAGGAAGGACACTCTGTGGACTTCTCAAATTCGCGAATACGATAAGTCACCGATCAAAACTAGGTAAACATCTTTTCTAATCTGGTATAAACATAGTTAGTGGATCCTGCAAGGAATCACAGAGTTAGCTTTTAGTTATATTTGCGTTTTAGTCCAAATTTTTGAATTTTCTTCCGCTGCGCTCCCTCTGTGATTTCCCAACACTAGGAACAGTAAGATCTTCAAGATATTCGTTTTGTCTTAGCCTTCTTCAGATTCTTGACTGCATTTCCAGGTTGCTCATCTAGCATTTATGAAATATAGACGTTGCGCATTGATCAGCATGGTCAGAATATGAATGTTTGAAAACTTTCCTTAAGATAGTTCCTTGACCTGCAGAATAAGAGAAATTAGCATAAATCTTTCCAAATATAGATTTAGCAATTAATAATAGCTTCAACGGTCAGATTAAAACTTTCTTAATGTGTATAACACAAAGTTAACGTAATAGAGCGATTTCAGCACTTGAATTAATAAGAATGAATAAGCAGCGCACACTCTTAAATCTTTCCTAAACAGTTCCTTCAATCATAGCGATAATTAAGGAACATGAATAACTCTGAGATTTCTTTCCTTCTTTAGATTGATTAACACATAATTACTGATTACACACTTAATGAAATTTTGATTTTACTCAATCATGGTCTCTCAATTATGTCGTAATAAATAAAGCAATATGTCGAGACTTAAATGATCTTTCAAATTTAAACTTCAATGATAATATAAAAACATATCGACTAGGCAATATATATATATTAACAAAGAATTTTTGGCAATTATCAAAACACGTATAATTAATTACAATGAAATAAACAAATTAACGTCAGCCTAAGAATTATTTTATATTCTAGCGCTTAATTAAATTAAAATAAACATATACAAAATTTATCCCAACAATCTCCCCCTTTTTGATAATGGCAAAAATTCGAACAAGTTTGCATATCAAAAGGTTGAGGTCTTGAGGAATCAGAGCGCAAAAACACAAAACAAACAAAAACATATTATATCTTCTAAACTGTCTATGTCTTGAAACTAGTCCTATAAAGAGGTCCTATAGACAGGGTCTTTACACTAATCCTAGGCGATAAAACTTGAGGATTTCTCCCCCTATCAAAAACAAAATATGCACACATATAATGTAACTATCATAGAATATGTACAGAGCATATGAAATGAAATAAAAAGACTAGGGTTAGAGAAAAATACCTTGATTACAGAAAACATATATGAAACATATATATACAGAGCATACATCAGGAATAACTATTAGGATCAGAGCAATATATAGAACATGAACATATATATTAGAGCAATATGACTTCTGAAAACCAATATAGGATCAGAGCATAAATAGCATAAGCCATAAACATATTATAATCATATCAGACTTGATCCTTTCTCACTTAGAGAAAATTGATAGCTAGCAAACTTGGTTCTTAATCTTTCTCCCCCTTTTGACATAATCAAAAAGGGTTCCTGCAGGAAGTATTGGCACAGAGCATATATAGATACAATTCGCAGGAGAGATATAAAACTTAAACATTCATAACATAATGAGCCTAAGGGCTCTCAAATATCCAGATCATTAAACCAAGGTTCAAAGCATAGAAATTAAAACATTATCCGATACAGTCATCCCAAAATAAAACTTAAACAAACTAAAAATAGAAAACATGAAAATATGAGAGGAATGATGTTAAGGATGAATGAAATGGTTATGAGTGAGGATGGTTTATGGATAGATGTTGGATGGAGGATGGCTTGTTATGGTCGAGGATGAATGGTTTGTAAAGGTACGACGAAGGTTGGTGAGACTTGGGCTATGGATGGTGAAGCTTGGGTTTTAGAGGAGGTTAGACATGAAAGGGTTTCACTTTCTCATCTTTGTCACTGTCGGTTTCAAAGAACTCATATTCAACAAGTTCTTGATGAGCAATTTTGAGCTTATTCCACATTTCCTCAGCAGTTCTGCACTTAGATACTCGTTCTAGTTCATCAATGTTCAAAGCACAATGCAGATAGTATATAGCTCTAGCATTGAGCTCTCTCTTAGTGTATTCTTCTTTGTTCCATGCTTTTGAATCTCCAGTAATTTTCTTCGTTTCCAGTGGTCCTTTTTTGATTATCTGCCAGACTCGTTCATTTGTTGCCTTAAGGAACCAAATCATTCTAATTTTCCAGGAGGCATAGTTAATACCATCAAAGTAAGGAGGAACATCCATAGGATATCCTATCTTTTCATATGAATTGGCGTTCTGGGAGTTTGATACGTTGTTCTCCATAGGATCCATGAGAGAGAGATAGGAGCTTTATTTAGGATGGATTGAAAGGTTTAGAGAGGTATAGGAGAGTTACTTGGTTTGGTGGAAAGAGGATAGCGAAGAATGAATGAGTGATGCAAATGATCATGACAAACACATAACTTATAAAGAATCGAGGAGAAAATCGAATGAGGAAAAGTTTTGTGAATAAGGAAATAAGAATACAAGATTGATCTTGATTATCAATTCCTTAGAAACAAATCCTTCCTTTTTGGAAGAAATCCTTCTCTTTAATGCATACAAACAATCACATATCCAATCACACATATAATTACTAATCAACTACTGATGCGATTCAATCACACAATTAAACATATACACGATTTCTAATCAGCAAGCTAATCATATAATCACAATTTCTCATGCTTGCACATCACTTATTATGCTCATACGAACTCATCTCAAACATGAATCAAAAACAAATAATCATGCAATCTTAATCATACGAACAAAATTAATTTTCACATTCAATCATGCAATTGTATTTAATTTTAACATCCACTCATACAATCTACAATTAACACACAAATTAAAATAAAGTTCACATGCAGTCATACAGAAAATAAATAAAAACACAGGAATCACGTAAAAATAAATGTCACACATATGCATACTAAAACAAATGTAGCACACTTAGTCACAAAATGAAACATCACACATTCAAAATAAAAATAAAAATCAAACAAACAATCAAACTATCAGAGCAAAAATAAATTTAAATAAATATATGTTACCGTTATTGACCACACAGTTCTTATGAGGATCTGTTTTCAGATATCTTCCAGCTTTCCTAGCTCTCTTCTTATTCTGAAGAAGCTTTCATTTGGCAAAGGCTTTGTCAATATGTCCGCCAATTGATTTTCAGTAGGAACGAATTCTAGCTCAATGTTTCCTTTGAGAACATGATCTCTTAGGAAATGATGTCTGATCTCAATGTGTTTGGTCTTTGAATGTTGTACAGGATTCCTTGAAATATTGATAGCACTTGTGTTGTCACACTTGATAGGAACCTTCTCAAAATTTAGACCGAAATCTCTGAGTTGTTGTATCATCCATAGGATTTATGCACAGCAACTTCCAGCAAAGATGTATTCAGCTTCAGCTGTTTATAATGCAACCGATGTTTTCTTTTTACTAAACCAGGATATCAAACAATGTCCAAGGAACTAACAAGTTCCTGAGGTACTCTTCCTGTCCAGCTTACATCCAGCAAAGTCAGCATCAGAATAACCCAATAAATCACAGTTATTCTCCTTAGGATACCATAAGCCATATTTCTCAGTTCCTGCAAGGTACTTAAGAATTCTCTTCACAGCGGTTAGATGAGATTCCTTAGGATCACTTTGGAATCTTGCACATAAGCACACAGAGAACATAATATCTGGTCTACTTGCAGTAAGATACAACAAAGAACCAATCATACCTCGATATACCTTTTGATTAACACTTTTACCTTGAGGATCTTTATCAGTTTGATTGAGGAACTCATAGGAGTAGATGCTTCTTTAGCGTTTGTCATACCATATTTCTTCAGGAGTTCCTTGGTGTACTTTGTCTGAGATATGAATATGCCTTCTTTACTTTGCTTTACTTGAAGTCTAGGGAAGAAACTCATTTCTCCCATCATGCTCATCTCAAACTCATTGGTCATAACTTTTGAAAATTCCTTGCATAGAGACTCATTAGTAGAACCAAACTTAATATCATCAACAAAAATCTGTGCAATCAAAATATCATCTTTATTGTTCTTCACAAACAGGGTAGTATCACTACTTCCTTTAAGGAATCCCTAATCTGTAAGAAATCCACTTAATCTGTCATACCAAGCTTGAAGAGCTTGTTTAAAACCATATAGAGCTTTATGCAGTTTATAAACATGATTAGGCTTATTAGCATTCTCAAAACCAGGGGTTGATTGACATATACTAGCTCATTAATATATCCATTCAAAAATGCACTTTTCACATCCATTTGATATAACTTGAAATCTTTATAACATGCAAATGCAAGCAGCATACGAATGGATTCTAGTCTAGCAACAGGAGCAAACGTCTCATCATAATCAATACCTTCAACTTGTGAATAACCTTGCGCAACTAACCTTGCTTTGTTCCTTACCACATTTCCTTCCTCATCCAGTTTGTTCCTGAAGACCCATTTTGTTCCTATGACTGATTTGTCCTTAGGAGCTGGTACTAGGGTCCATACTTCATTTCTTTCAAACTGGTTCACCTCCTCTTGCATAGCAATGATCCAGGAGTCGTCTGTCAAGGCTTCCACGATGGCTTTGGGTTCAACTTGAGAAACAAACTCCATATGATTCATACTTCTGTTTGAGCGTGTTCTCACACCATCATTCAGGTCTCCTATAAGGAACTATTGTGGATAGTTCCTTGAACCTTTCCATTCACGTGGTACTTTTCTCACTTCATAGACTTCTCCTTGTTTATCTTCTTGAGGAGCAATACCTGCATCAGGGTTAGTATAAAGAGAGACAGAAGGGATATGATCATTAACCTTATCAGCTTCTTGAGACTGTTCCTTGCTAGGTTCCTGTTTAATCTGAGCATTAGGAATTACTTTAGAATCGGATTCTTCCTCATCTTCCTGATTTGCTTCCTTCTGAACTCCAGGAACTGTTTCATCGAACACAACGTGCATAGATTCTTCAATGGTTCTATTTGCCTTGTTGTATACTCGATAAGCTTTGCTTGAGGAGGAATATCCCACAAATATTCCTTCATGAGTCCGTGAATCCAGCTTTCCAATATCTTCCTTGTTGTTGATGAGAATGTAGCATTTACATCCAAATGCATGAAAGTAACCAATGTTTGGTTTTCTTCCTTTCCATAACTCATATGGAGTCTTGTTCAGAACTGACCTTATGATACATCGATTGGTGATATGAGCAGCTGTACTGACTGCTTCTGCCCAGAGGTTCTTAGCCACATCATTTTCACATAGCATAGTCCTTGCCATTTCTAGTAAGGATATGTTCTTCCTTTCAGCTACTCCATTATGTTGAGGAGTTCTTGGTGCAGAGAAATTATGTGTAATTCCATGTTCTTCACAGAACTCTTGGAACTTGGCATTTTCAAATTCTCTACCATGATCACTACTTATGCTTGTGTTCAGATAACCTTTCTCATTGTGTACTTGTAAATAGAAGGTCGTGAAGGAGTCAAAACAATCACTCTTGTTAGCTAGGAAATAAACCCATGTGTACCTCGAGGAATCATCTACCAGCACATAGCCATATGATTTGCCACCAATGCTTTCAGTTCTCATTGGTCTGAAGAGGTCCATATGTATGAGTTGTAGAGGCCTTGAAGTTGATACATGTTCTTTCAGCTTAAAGAAACTCCTTATCTTCTTCTCGTGTTGACAAGCTTCACAAATGTGACCTCTTACATGATTCAGCTTGGGCAAGCTATTCACCAGGTTTCCTTTTGATAGCTTAGATGTCTTTCCCATGCCAGCATGTCCCAATCTTCTGTGCCATAACCATGTTTGATCGGTTGTTGAGGATAGGCAGTGATGTGAGGAGAGATTTGCTTTAGCGGAGGTTATGATGTAGATATTCTCCTTTCTACTTCCCTCAAACAAGGTCTTGTTACTTCCTTTTTCAAAGATAGTGCACTTGGTTGAATTGAACACAACTTTATGTCTCTTGTCACATAGTTGACTTATGCTGAGCAGATTATGCTTAAGACCATCAACAAGATATACCTCATCAATTGATAAAGTAGATGATATATGCACTTTACCAATGCCAATGATTCTTCCTTTCTTGTTGTCACCAAAGGTCACTCTTCCTAAGTCCTTCATGGTAATGGACTGGAAATTCTTCAGGTTCCCTGTCATGTGTCTTGAACACCCAGAGTCCAGGAACCGCTTGTCTTTCCTTGCACTGGTCCTCAGGCACACCTACAGAAACAATGGAAATTGTTCAGGTACCCACAACTCCTTGGGTCCTTTTGGCATTAGTTCCTTTCAAAGATCCCTTAGGAGGCCAGACTTGCTTAGTAACCAGGAAAGGATTCCTGATCTTGCTTCTGTTATTCTGAGTGCCACAGTCATAAGCCAGATGGCCTTTGTTCCTGCACTTGTAACATGTTTTGTTCTCAAAAGGTCTGGATGCCTTTTTCTTTCTGTCAGGAGCTTTTCTTTCTGAGGAACTCTCAACATGGTCACCATCACATACTGTTCCTTCCTTTACAAAAGGTTTTGCTACCTTCTTCTTATCATGTGGATCATCATTAGACCCATCATAGCCGACACCTGCCTTATCATAAAAACAGTTTTGGGAGCCGAGCATAAGATCTAGCTTCTTTCTTCCTCCAACAAGGTTCTCAAGATCCTTCCTTAGAACTCTATTCTGGTCTTTAAGGAACTCATTCTCCTTGTTCAACTTCTCATCATCTTCTTGGCTCTTTTCTTCAACAAGCTTTGCCTTTTCTCTTTCTTTTATGAGACTAATATTTTTCTTCTGAAGAATAATATTTTCTTTTCTCATCTCTTCACCTTCTTCTTCTTTTTCTTTTCTCAACTTCTCACATTCTTCTCTCATAGCTTCATACTCACTTTACAACTTTTCATTTTCTTCTTCTAATTCTCTATTTTTCAACTGCAGCTCATTCTTGTCTTTTCTTTCATCTTTCAACTTCTCTCTTTGAATAAAGAAAGACTCAAACAGTTTATAGTATTCAGAGACAAGCTCATCATTACTTAAATCAGCAAAGATATTAAAGTTTGATTTTACCTCGTTATCAGCAGTAGCCATGAAACAGAGGTTTGTTGTATCTGTGTCTTCATAATCTTCTTCCTCAGCCATGAGGTCCTCCTCCTCATCATCCCATAAGGATTCAGCTACCATTGCCTTCTTCTTTATGAATTTTGACATTTTGAGTAGAGGGCAATTTGGTCTTACATGTCCAGGCTTCTTACATTCATAGCATATCACTTCTTTGTCTTTCTTGAGGTTGTTGTCTTTTCTGAATGAATGGTTCCTTGCTGGTGGAGAATTCTTCCTAAGGAATTGTTTCCTTCTTGGGTTGAAGAACTTATTAAAGTGTCTTGCTAGCAGCACCATTTCCTCTTCATCAAGGGGTTCCTCATGATCTTCATCATCACTTTTAGTGGCTTTGAGGGCAATCCCTTTGCTCTTCTTGAGGTTCTGTACTTTCTCAGCTAGGAAAGTTGATTCATATGTAAGTAAGTTTCGTCTGAGATCATCTACGGTCATTGACTCCAGCTTCTGACTTTCATGAAGAGTTGTCACCTTGATTTCCTAGATTGAGGATAAACTCCTCACAACTTTTCTTAAAAGTTTCTCCTGCTCAAGACGTTCTCCTAAGGAATCCAGGTCATTGATGATTTTTCCGAATCTCTTGAACATCTCATCAATCTCCTCAGTTTCCTTCATCTGGAAGTTCTCATATTCTTTCATGAGTGAATCAATTTAGGACTTCCTCAGCTCGGTTGTTCCTTCATACGTGACTTGGAGTTTGTCCCACATTTCTTTAACAGTATCACATCTTGATAACTTCTTGAATTCATCTGCACTCACAGCACAATAATTACAGTGAATAGCTTTACTATTGAGTGCATACCTGTTGTTGTCATTTTCATCCCATTCTTCAATAGGCTTCTCAACAGTCTTGTCGTTTTCCTTCTTTTTAATCTCAATAGAACCATTCTTGATAATCCGCCAGATTTGAGGATTGATAGATTCAGTAAAAATCTTCATGCGGTTTTTCTAGTAGGTATAGTCAGTCCCATTGAAATAAGGAGGCTTGTGCGTAGAGACACCTCCAGCATAGCTGTTGTCAATTTTGTTCTGCATCTTGACTCAGGATCTTTTCTCAGGGCTGTTACACCAAGTTAGATATATATAAAGAGACATTGCTCTGATACCATTTGTTAGTCAGGATGCACAAGGAAAATATACCAAGAGGTGGGTTGATTGGTATTTAAAAACTTTTTCTAAGTTAAAAACAAGTTTTAACTGAGTTCATTAAAACAGTTAGTCAAAACAATCCCTCTAATATAAATTCCTCAGAACAATTCCTTCAAACAGTTTCTTTCAGAACAAAGCTTCTTAGCAATAACGAATAAGCTTAAGAACACAGATATACTCAGATAAAGCAAATATTTACGCAGATCAGATATATCAACAGATTGCTAATGAAAGAAAACTAATCCTTAACTCGAAAGATAAATGCGGATTATAAAGGAGAAAGGATAAGGAATAAGACACAACAGATTTATACTGGTTCAGAACAAGATACTAGTCCTCAACAAAGAACTTTCTCTTAAGCCTACGTCCAGTCCCCAAACACAAAGTAAGGGATTTTATATTATTGCTGGGCAAACTAACCAAATTAATATTGGCACTCAACCACTCACTAAACACCACTACGGTTTCACACTTTTACAGTTTCCCAAACCACAAGTCCTCACGGGTAACAATAAGGTTCCTCATAGCAACTCCTCTTACAGTGCAACCACTCACGGATAACCACTATAGGGTTTCACAACAACTGAGGGCATGTAACCTATTACCACTAGGAGGTATATGAACGAATCAGACAATTTCAAGAAGAATATAGAAGGGGTTCTCTCACAAAGAGATAGGTTCACACACAAAGGTGAATGTCACAAAGACTAATCCCACAAAGGGTTCTCACAAAGAGTTTCACACTTAGCAGCTTTAGCACATATCAATAGCTTGATACACAGTCTAACTTCTTCAGCTTTCAAATACTTCAACATTTATACTTGAGCAACTTGTCAGCTTGATATGGAAATTTTCTTCAGCCTTGAATACTCCAACGGCTAGGAACAGTAAGATCTTCAAGATATTCGTTTTGTCTTAGCCTTCTTCAGATTCTTGACTACATTTCCAGGTTGCTCATCTAACATTTATGAAATATAGATGTTGAGCATTGATCAGCATGGTCAGAATATGAAAGTTTGAAAACTTTCCTTAAGATAGTTCCTTGACCTATGGAATAAGAGCAATTAGCATAAATCTTTCCAAATATAGATTTAGCAATTAATAATAGCTTCAACGGTCAGATTAAAACTTTCTTAATGTGTATAACACAAAGTTAACGTAATAGAGCGATTTCAGCACTTGAATTAATAAGAATGAATGAACAGCGCACACTCTTAAATCTTTCCTAAACAGTTCCTTCAATCATAGCGATAATTAAGGAACAAGAATAATTCTGAGATTTCTTTCCTTCTTTAGATTGATTAACACATAATTACTGATTACGCACTTAATGAAATTCTGATTTTACTCAATCATGGTCTCTCAATTATGTCATAATAAATAAAGCAATATCTCGAGACTTAAATGATCTTTCAAATTTAAAATTCAATGACAATATAAAAACATATCGAGTAGGCAATATATATGTATATTAACAAAGAATTTTTGGCAATTATCAAAACACGTATAATTAATTACAATGAAATAAACAAATTAACGTTAGCCTAAGAATTATTTTATATTCTAGCGCTTAATTAAATTAAAATAAACATACAAAATTTATCCCAACAACGTTAGCCTAAGAATTATTTTACTTTCTTGATACGCCAAATAAGAATCGAATAGAGACTTGTATACCATAATAGAATGAGCGTGCATCTGAATAAGAAATGAATCAAATAATGTTACGACAACTAATCAATTATTTACTCTTAAATATTGGATGAAGTCGAAATAAGACTAAAATCTCAATATGACATTAGAATAGAAGAATTGATCTTCTTTACAAATAGAACGATGTCCATGAATCATGTTTTGGGTTTCTTAAATTGATTAATACCACTAAAAGAAGTATAAAAAAGAGAATGATCATACTTAGTTCTCATTTATGGCACTATTAACATTGTTCTATGAGTGTTAAATTAAATAACATCGTAAACTTATTTGATGTATATCCTTTAATTATTCTATAAAATTAAACAAGATGATTCTAACTATAAGAAAGTCGCCAATAAAGAGTGACACATTGGTTAAAGTTTGGGTCTTTACCCTACAAGGGTGATGGAGTTCGAATCCTCTGATCGATGTGAGGGCCTTATTTTTATGTAATGTGTAGATTTCTCTCGTAAATTCTCAAGAAATCGAGAGGTATTTCCTTACCTTATTGAAATACTAGTGCTTACCTCCACTTAAAATTTTTTTTCATAAAAAAAAAAACTATAAGAATGTGGTAGTCTAATACTTTATTCATTTGGTAAGTGACAAAACCAAGGGGGTTAAGAAGGTCCAACCTTTTCAACTCTGAATATCATAAATATATACTTGTTAACTACATATGTTGCCATATGGCCAAAGTGTGGGGTATGAGTTCAAAACTTCAAAAACCATATTTCTTTTTCCTTTTGTTTTTTTTTAAATCACTGAGTGGTGCCAAGCCTAACCAAATTCCCTTCAATTGAAAACCAAGCCTAGATAAATGTTTCAAGAATTATTCTGGATGGACGAAAAATAATAATAGCTTGGATTAAGGATATTTCCAAGAGGATAACAAAACTGGAAGATATATATATATATGCACACACACAATTTCTCCTCTCTCTTCCTCGAGATTCATAGTGATGGTAATGGCTTTTATTTGGTTTACTCCCCTGATCCTTGAAATTTTAGTGTTACAAAATTAACAAGTTGTTGTACCTAAATTCATCTATATTAGAAAATAGGTACGACTAATTATTTTAGAAGAACTGTTATGAATTGCGATTCTAATAATTTTCTTTCCACAATTTATTGACTCTCAGGTCTGAGCAATTCATTTTTTCATAGCATACTTAACTAAGGGAAAAAAAATCTTTTTAATGTCAATGTATAAGAAATACAAGTGTTTTTCTTACCCTCATTTCAGGTAACTTTGACCTTTGGCTTTGTAAATAAGCATGAGCCCCGTTTCAATCTCAAGAGCCGTCATTTTGAATAGGGTGAGCAGCGAGTTGTAAATCTACACAATATAAATCTAATTTCAAGTTACGGATTGAGTTCTTGTTCGTTCGATTTCAAGTTCAAGATCTCACAAATGAAACTAACTCACAGACCTCCACACACACACACACATATATATATATGAAGTTTTAATATTAATTGAGTATTTGACACTTTTGATGATTTATGATTTTATTTGTGATAGACATATAACTTTTGTAAGTAGGCTGAGTTTCGATTTTTTTTCTTAAATAAATTCCTACACATTGAATTAGCTCTATTTTGTTAAAAAAAAATAGCTCTATGAATTAGGTTGATTAATTGATTTAAATTGAGTGATTAAAAATACTATTAACTGATCCAAGTCAACCTAACTCACACTTCTGTGAATTGAGTTAATTTAGGTTGAGTAACTTAAAAAATACTATGAACCGATTGTTGGAGATTGTGCCCTAGGGCCAATCATTTTATGTGAAATGTTATGAACATTTGATTAATTTATGGAGATAAATTAATGTGTTATCATGTTATTAGCATGTTTACTATGATAACGTTTGTGATTAATTATGAGATAATTAATCTAAATTTGTCCCTGGTCGATTGTTTTCGTGGGAATGAAAATGAACTGAGACCAGCATGACCTCGGTGCATAGAGATGCATGCACTAGATGCTGGGACGAGAGTCATGGTGCAATTACATAAGGGGTTATGAGTTGCTCGACTGACCCGGAGAGTCCTGCATGGGTTTAGTCATCAGCTTGCCTCTCCTTGTACGCCTGTAGCGATGCCTTAGACCTGAGGTCATCATTATTCCAGTGTTGCAGTTGTCAGACTTTGGCTTAGTCTAACGTTGCCCGTAACAGGGTAGCCATAAGGGCTAAGTACGGGTTTGGTTGATTGCCGTGCTGAGGAATGTGGATTGGCCAAAATGGGATTTTATCCCTCATTAGATGAGAGATATCTAACCGGCGCCCTCGATGAGTCTGTCCAGGAAAAAGAGTGGCCACTTACGAAATGGGACTTACTCAGGGAATCGAGAAAGTTATGGTTTGGATTATGGATGACTTTCCTGAGCCTAGTCCATGACCAAGATATCGTAGGACAATAGGATCTCTGACACGGAGGTACTGAGGTTAAGTCGTTTTGGTAAAAACGATAACTCACGTGTTTTGGGTAGTTGTGATGGCTTGCTAGAGTCCGCTCACGACTTGTAGGTCATGGGGATGACCTGCTACCAACTTCACGTGGGGCCTGCTGGGTCACACACGAGCAGGATTAGGACACCATTTAAAAGGGACACGAATTAGGGTTAATTCGTGGGTCACTCAGGTGACACGATTTAAGACACAGAGGAAATGTCTGGACATTATGTCTTGTCTTAATTAATCTACAGTTGTAAGATATTTAAATTTGTGGGACAAGTTTAAATATAATAATTGTTAAATGATTAATGGAGATTAATTATTTACAATTAAAATATTAGGGAAAATAATTCAGATAATATTCCTAAAAGTTAGGAAATTATTGAATTATAAAATTCCCCAATAATTATATGAGGGTGGCGCCTCTTTAAGATTATTTGGATAAATAAAATTGTTTTATTAATTCAAATAATAAGTTTGAATTCAACAGATTTGATGGAGATATCAAAAGATTTGATTCAAACAGATTTGGTGAGATCTCCTCTCAGAATCTTTGGTGAATCATGAATTAAGGAAGGTTTTTGATTTATAAAATTCCAAAGATAAAGAGAGGAGGTTAGGCGAATAGTTGGTGGGTCCCAAGGAGAGATTTGATCTCTCATTTGATTCTCCAAGATTGCAGTTTGAATTTAAAATGAAATATTAAGGTATTATTTTAATTGTAAATTCAAGTCCTAAAATAATCATATTATCAGAATATCTTGATTTTAGGAATAATTAAATCACCAAATATTTTATATATATATATGGGCAAGTCGACTTGCCCAATTAAGCAAGCATACTAACCCTAGTTTTGATTTTCTTCCTCCTTGAAGAGAGAGAGAAAATCGCACCTTTGCACCCATAGAGAGAGAAAGTCGACTTTTGCTAAGGAGTTAGTAAAATCGATTTTGCTCCATAATTAGGGTTTAAGAGAAGAAAAGGCAAGAGGGAGTTCTTGTGGGGGATTTCTTCTATGCGCCACTTTTGCTGAATTGGATTCAAGAAGGAGTTCCTGAATTCAAGGGCTGTAGATTGGTCCCTAGTTCTTTTGGAGAAAAGAACTGAAGGCTAGCACCTCGGTGTTCGAAGAAACTGTTCGTGTGGATTACTGGCAGAGGGAGAACGCTGGGAGTGGGCTCTTTGGACACGCCTTGTACAACCATCAGATTGAAACTCGTGAGGTATACCACTATCTAAAAGTTTTAAATTCTGCTAGCGGATCCGTTCGGGAATTCTAGGACCTAGGCGCTATTTTGTTTTAATTTTATTTTTGGCTTCCGCTGCGTTAGGCGCCTAGGATTCCCAACACCGATTTGACTCAAGTAAACTCATTTTTACCTTTAATTATGAAGAGTATGACAAGTGCTAAGTTATCACTTAGCTTAAATTTATCTAATTTAATTAAGAATTTCCAATTTAAGATTTGAGAATGCAACTAAATTAAATTCTTGCAAAAAGAATTTTGTTATCCTTAAGATTTAACTTTAATAAAATTAATCTTGATTTAAATTTTTAATGTGAAAGAAAAAAAAAGAATAATAGAATTGATGGCTCTTGATTGGGATTAAAATTTTTGTTTATTTATTTCATGAGTTGGGCTTGAATATTGAGATTGTTGAACGAAACTGGCCCATTTGCAAGTTGATTCCACTTACCATTATCAGAAAGAGTGCCATCACCATCCAAACAAAAAATGAGTGGCATCTCTTTTGTTCACCTAGAGTATTAAATCAAATATCATTAAACTTTTTCTTCTGTTTAGGTAGTAATATAGGTCATCTTGCAAATCATAGAAAAGAAAACTCACAATTACATCAAATTAGGGTTAAGGACGACTAAAACCTAGTCATGAATATTTTGATCTTTCATAGGTAACAAAGATGGAATAAAATTACGTGGGGCATGTAACTTCGCTCCTAGGGCTTTGGAAGAGGATTGTCGTTTAAGTAACGAGCTGATTAGTATCTCGATATCCATGCCGAATGAAGAAGACTCGGATAGCGATTTGAATATATAGAGAAGTGAATAACGAAAGTGAGAAGATTGAAATTCGCTGAAACACTGAGTGTATTTATAAAACGCGCATATAAAAAAAGATAAATCATGACATTATCTTTACTTGTTGGATACACTAAATAAGAATAAAATAGAGACTGGTATACCATAAAAGAATGAGTGTGTGTCTGACTAAGAAATGAATCAAATAATGTTACTATGGTTAATCAATTATTAATTCTCAAATATTGGTTGATGGTGAAATAAGACTAAAATCTCAATAATGACTTTAGAATAGAAGAATTGATCATCTTTACAAATAGAATTATGTCCATAAATCGTGTTTTGGGTTTCTTCAATTGATTAATATCACTAAAAAAAGTATAAAATAGAGAATAATCATACTTAGTTTTCATTTATGGCATTACTAACTTTGTTCTATGAGTGTTAAATTAAAGGGTAAATTACAAATTAGGTCCCGGTGTTTAGGTCGATTCTCATATCATTGTTGTGTGGTTTGGAAATTTTCACTTTAGGTACCTGAGATATGCGCCGTTTAGTAATTAGGGTACATGTGTTTTTGTTCCGTTAATTTTAAGGGAAAATGCTAACGTGGCGCAATCTTAGTCATCGATTTTCAGTGTATCTTAGCCCTCGATTTCTATTGCATCTTAACCATTGGTTTCTCTTGCACCTTAGTCGTTGGTTTCCACTCCAAGCTTAAAATCTCATTTTCGGTTCTCAAACTATGGGGTAAGTTTCATTTTGGTCAGAAAAGCTATTTTTTGTTTCTTTTTTGTCCTCAAACTTTCATATTTTTTCCGTTTTGATCTCCAAAATGTGATTTTGTCGGAACTTTCACCGTTATTCTTAGTCATAAATTAGAGATGAAAATCAACCACAAATTAATCTCCAATTTGTAACTAAGAATAAAAGTTTCTCTTCCTCTATTTGTTAATTTACTTATTATTACGTATTTGAGTAGGGGTGAACAAAAGTATTAAAAAAATTAATAGAATAAATAAATGGGTTAAATAAAAAAATATTAATTTTTTGTTTTAAAACTAAAGTAGCCCAGTTTGACTCAGTCGGACCCGATGGCCCGACTTGATTCTAACAGGGTCGGGTCTCAGGTTTGACCCAACCCAGCCCGTGATCACTCCTATATTTGAGAGAGAAATGATTTATCTTAATTATTTAGGTTAGAAATAACGGCGTAAACCATATGAAACAACATTTTTGGGACAAGAAAAGGAACAAATATGAAAGTTTGAGGACCAAAAGGAAATAAAAAATAATTTTAGGACCAAAATGAAACTTATCCCATAGTTTGTGGACCAGAATTTGCTTTTTTACTGAGTTACGTGAGCACTATGTCAGCATTTTCTGTTAAAATTGATAGAATAAAACCACAGGTACCCTAATTGCTAATCGGTGCATGGCTGAGGTACCCAAAGTGAGATTTTTTAAACTACACGACATTGATGTAAGATTTGGCTTAACCACAAGTACCTAATTTGTAATTTACCCTAAATTAAATAACAAAAAATTTATTTGATGTACCTTTGACCGGACACCCGTCGTAAGGTTTCAAACGGATCAAATTTAATTATACTCGAGCCTTGCAAGTATAACTATATTTATTAAAATATAGTATAGATGCTAACCCCAAGGTAGGATCTCTCGTGGAACTCAATGTGATGAGGCTAAGAGAATTGTGACGAAGGTTGTAACTTCTATTTTTGAGGGTTGTCACGATTTGATAAGATAATGAAAGAGAGTCAAAATAATACTTGAGAGAAAACCCTAGAGATGGACTATCATAGTTCGTTCATTATAGAGAATAGATAATGAATATGCATTTACTTAACCAAATTAGACAATGTATTTAAACTATAAATACAATCAATCAAACAATGGAGAGAATTATGATAGGTAACTCATCCAAAACTAGATTATGAGCTATTTGTCAAAGCTCTTCGAGGCAATCTATATTATTGCCACATCGGAACAATAAACAAACATAGATATATCAATAACAATCCTAATTAAGCATATAAGATATGTAAACCACTCTTTAGCAAACCCTAAAGAGCAACTTCATTAATCGTGAGAGAGACAAACTCTGGGAATGTCAAGGTCTCATTACTTCAACAAAGTAGTAATCTACGACTTATATATATAAACAACTTCAGCAATTACCTTTGAAGGAGTTGATCATACTTAATAAATGCAACATCAACATCTGGACTCTACAACGAAACATAGTGAACTTAAGTCACATCCTTGAGGCATTCCTCAAGTATCTACCTATTTAGTTACTGATGCTCTACGCAGAGAACTATTCTAAACTATACTAAATGAGTTGAGTGCTGGAATCGAGTGAATTAGCGAATTGTGATGTGGAATGTCGACCTCTATTTATAGTGTTGAGTAGTGTGCTTGGTCCGCAAGTCAAAGGAAGAAAATCGCCTCTGGGCCGTTGCTTGCGCCGGCGGCCCAATACGAAGGCGCAGCGAAATATCTGCGATATTTCGATTATATCCCCGTATCTTGAATCGTACCCATGCAAAATATACTCTACTGCTCCAGACTAATCTGCGCCGCGAGATTTCAAACTTGGGTCGTTGGCTCAAGATGACGGCGACACATCAAACTGCGCTGAAGCTTACTTGCTGATGTCATATTCTAACAGATACGTGCGCCTCTGGAATTGCCTATGTTGGGCCGGCGGCACAAGAATATCTTGTGGTCAACGTGATCTTCTCGAACATTTTGATATTTCTTTCTTGGTTTGACCCTGTTTGGATATTGAAACACTGAATAAACCATTAAGTAGCACCTATTTATAAAGTACAATAAATAAATGCTAATTAACTATTTTTATCCACTTTATTCCACCATACATTACTGTTGCCCTTAGCATATTAATTGGTCTAATTCTAATATATTATTATTATAAACACACTAAAAGAAGGCCAAATAACTTGTTCACTTTTGGGCTGATGAAATCCCTCACACTTAAGACTTTGCACTCCTGAGCAAAGGTACGAAGTAGAAGAAGAAAGAATATGCCAAAGAATCAAGGAACTTTCCCAAGTTCATGATTCAAGGCCAGCACATAGTCATAACATATAGCTATAGAATTCACTAAGCAAGTAACTAAGTAAAGTAGTGCAATCCAATTTTCATAAGACCAATTCTATAAGTGTATCGCTCTCCTCACTAATTGCGTATTATTTCTCTCTAGTCCTACCTTAGACTAAGTTTCTACCATAAGCCTGTAGAAATTCTCAAAGTCTCCACTTTAAGTGAAATAATGATTCTTAATCAAGAGGACTTTAATAGGGTTGTAATGTATGGGAAAGGCTAATATATAGAAGAAGTATAGGGAGAAAAGAAAGAAAGACGGTGTTTACTTTAAAATCTCTCTTCAAGTTTTCCTTTACAATTCAACTCCACTTATCCACCAAAAGAAAGTAGCTAGTTCACTATAAGGCTCATTTGAGTCATATGGCACAGGACTCTATTCTTTTGACTGACCAGTCTTTTTCACTTGATAGGCTCTTATAATACTTTGATTACTTGAGCTTTCTCAAAGATACCTTTGATATTTTTGCTCGACTTATATTTTTTTTTTCTTTTGTCGAGATCTTTTATATTCTTTTCTAATAATTTTGCTAGCTAAATTCACCCTTGAGAGTTGAATTGAAAAGCCCATCTTTATGAGAAGGTTCAAAAGTACACCTTACTGTATAGGCTCAAAGGGGCTAACAAAGGATATAATTAGTAACTGGCTAGAGTTTGGGATAAAGGGTTGAAGAAACAAGTGCCTCTATCATATTAATAATCATTAAATCTAAATTAGCTTTAACTAAGAATTAAGACAAGTTCTAGAGAAAACAAAACTAAGAGACTATTCTCTCTCAATAGATATATATATATTTATAATATGTAGGCTTAATCTTCCAACTAGGCTGGGTTTCTCTCAAATTGGTCTATAAAAATCAAACAATACTACTAAACTTAGAAAATTACTTAGATTATTCTAAGGCTATAGAAAATAACTAAGACTAAACTCTTATCATGAATATGAAATCATTCACTCAATACTCTAAACATATTAAAAATTCGACTAATTCGAATTCTACTCAAAAAGTGAAAAATAATAAGTGAAGTAAAGTTAAATCAAGCACTAAAAATAGGCAAAATAAAATTTGTAAAAATTTGAAGTTTATAAAATGTTTAGATTAATACCAAAAAGTTTTTGGGTGAACCAAAATATAAGTTACTCTAACTTAATCCTCTCCCCCACACTTAAAACTTAACGTTGTCCCCAATGTTAGAATCAAATATGAGTAAAGAACTAGGAGAAGAGTGTGAGTCACTCCTCTCTCCCCGACACTTAGAAGAACACATTGTCCCCAATGTTGGAAGGAAGGATAAGAGGAATTTGAAAAACTGGTAAATATTAGATTATTAGTAATTATTTTTATTATATATTTTTTTGAATTATATATATTTTATTTTTTTATTTTAATAAACAAATAATGAAAATGACTTGAGATCAAGAAAATAATATCAGTCCAAATAGATGTTTTATTTATGATAAATCAAAGGTAAATTGTTGTCAAATAATAAAAGACAGAAATATAAAGACAGAACGAACCATAAATGACAGAATTTTAAAAGCCAAAAATTTAAAAATGCAAAACAAATAAACTAAACCCAGTGAATTGGTGAATTAGCAAATTGTGATGTGGAATGTCGACCTCTATTTATAGTGTTGAGTAGTGTGCTTGGTCCGCAAGTCAAGGGAAGAAAATCTCCTCTGGGCCGTTGCTTGCGCCGGCGGCCCAATACGAAGGCGCAGCGAAATATCTGCGATATTTCGATTATATCTTCGTATCTTGAATCGTAGCCGTGCAAAATATACTCTACTGCTCCAGGTTAATCAGCACCGCGAGATTTCCAACTTGGGCCGTTGGCTCAAGATGACGACGCAACATCAAACTGCGCTGAACATTACTTGCTAACGTCATATTCCTAACAGATACGTGTGCCGCTGGAATTGCCTATGTTGGGCCGGCGACGCAAGAATATCTTGTGCTCAACGTGATCTTCTCGAACATTCTGATATTTCCCTCTTGCTTTGGCCCTGTTTGGATATATGAAACACTGAATAAACCATTAAGTAGCACTTATTTATAAAGTACAATAAATAAACGCTAATTAACTCTTTTTATCCACTTTATTCCACCATACCTTAGTGTTGCCCTTATCATATTAATTGGTCAAATTTTAATATTATTATTATTATAAACACACTAAAAGAAGGCCAAATAACTTGTTCACTTTTGGGCTGATCAACCTTACATTATTGTATAAAATTAAACAGGACGATCCTAACTATAAGAATGTCGTAGTCTAAAATACTTGCAAAAAGAATTTTGTTATCTTTAAAAATTTACCTGAATAAAATTAAACTTGATTTAAATTATTGAAACAAAAAAAAAAATTAAGAGAAATGATGGCTCTTGATTGGGTCATAAGTAATTATGTAAAAAGAGTAAGAGAAAAATCAAAATTGTAGGGATAATCTAGCTTTTAGTAGCAAAGCCTAAATAACAATATTTTTTAGTAAATTTTTTTCAATAAATTAACGAAATATTTTTTAATATTTTTTAATCTAAGTTAGCCACTTAAAACTTGATATTAGTATTTAACTAAAATAAGAATAAAGGATAAAATTATAATATTTAAATTATTTAAAATTTCTCTTGTTTTCTTTGCTACTTGAAGCTTCAAAACACATCGTTTTGGGTTTCCCTCATGATCCATTAACATTTCAATGTCTCTGACCTTCCATTCCACATTTAGAAAATGGAAGATTAGAATCAAGAAGGAACTCATGTGAGATTTTAAGATATGGGAAAGCTAGTTTATTTAAGGCCATGGTTCTGAAGTCTGAAACAAGAATGCCTCAATTTCCAGATGCTTCTAAAGCTAAATTAAAGTATTTGGATTCCATTTCGGCTAATTAATATTTCAGATTTGGGAAATACATATTTGGAAGAGATTGACGACCAGATTGTCGAAAAAGTTGAAAGGCCATGTATAATGAACTTTGGACTCTTCTCCATCTGCATTAAAATGGGGGTTTTGTCCTTATACAAACACACGTTGAAATAGAAAATGGAATGAATAACTTGTGATACTATGAACTACATTACAACCACCTTTTGAAGAGAAGACAAAAAAGCCATGGAGGCTGAAATCACACACGGAAGAGAAAACACAAAGCGACGTGGTTGAAAAAATAATAATGGTAGAAACACGCCACTGAAATTGCGCGAAATGTACAGAACTTCAATGCCAAACTTTAATGTTATATTATATGAACAAGACAGATTAAAACTGAAAAAAGAAAAAGAAATGATTAACCGAAAAGGAAAAAGTACTTTTTTTCGTTCTGGAATGAGAAAAAGGTTCATGAACGAGTTAAAAAAATAATCCGTGTGAGTTATTTAGGACCACATTTTGCATATTTTCACTTTAGAATCCAACAAAAATGTGACGTAGAGTTTGGGTTTGATCCATTGAATCAATCCTCTCCCACTTTCCTCATATTTTGTATCTATCGTCCTTATTATCCGTTGCTAAGAACGTCACGCCCAACGGTTTACATAAATTCCCACTTTAATTTTGGCAAAAACTATTCATTATTCAACTCATTTGAAAGTGTAAATGCCAAGGCTCTTTTATTCCCATTATTTACTCACTTTTTTTTTTATTTCAGTTTTCCTCGAGTTAGTAGCATTTATAATATAATACACAAAATGCTAAACTTAGGTAACCGCAAAGTTACGGAATTTCCTCTGCAACGAAAGAGTAAGTTAAAGAAATAGTTACATTATTTGCATATATGGATAGGTACTCACAAAAAAGAAAAAAAAATTATGATAATCACGGAATTTGCTAATTCGAGCGCATATTAGATTAGATAAGTAAGTTTAACTTTTTCAGACAACTTGAAATCCACCATTTTTAGAGAGTTTAGATTTCGCCATGGACGCACACATCAAGTTCTTGAAAAGTTAAATTCATTGTAGGTGATGATGAAAAAACGAACTATGTTATACATATATTCAAAGGTAAGAGAAGATAAACTCCTCTCCTGTTGTACAACTCTAGAAATGACATAATTAAAAATGAAATTAGTAAAGCATAATGGAACTAATTAAGAGCATTAAATCCAAAGGCTCAAGCAGTAGCAAAAAGGGCATTGAGTGAGAGGAGTTGAGAGCATCAAGTGCATGGGGATGTAATTGCAGGTAGCACGATAGAGAGAAAAGGATGGGAAGTTGAGGAGAAAGTGGTGACTCAATTCCAAGGGTTGGTCTGAAATATTCAGATTGTTAAATGAAGCCGGCCCATCTGCAAGTCGACGCCACTTGTAATTGTCAGTAAGGGTACCATCCCCTATGTCCACAAACATCCTCAAATCAAATATCATTAAACTCGTTCTTGTGTTTAGGTAGTAATAGAGGTCATCCTACAAATCATAGAAAAATGGACTCACAATCACATCAAACTAGGGTTAATAAGGACTAAAAAATTAGTCATGAATATTTCGAGCTTTCGTAGGTAACAAAGATGGAATAAAATTACCTGGGGCATGTAACCTCGCTCCCAGGGCTCTGGAAGGGGATAGCCGTTGAGTAGCGAGCTGATCAATATCTTGATATCCATGCCGATTGAAGAAGCCTGAGATAGCGATTTGAATATAGAGAGAGATGTGAATAACGAAACGAGCAGATTGAAATTCGCTGAGACACTGAGTGTATTTATACAACGCGCATATAGGAAAAGACAAATCATGACATTATCTTTACTTGTTTGATACGCTAAATAAGAATCGAATAGAGACTGGTGTACCATAAGAGAATGAGCGTGCGTCTGAATAAGAAATGAATCAAATAATGTTACGTCAGTTAATCAATTTTAAACTCTCAAATATTGGTTGAAGTCGAAATAAGACTAAAATCTCAATAATGAAATTAGAATATAATAATTGATTATCTTTACAAATAAAATGATGTCCACGAATCATGTTTTGGGTTTCTTCAATTGATTAATACCACTAAAAGAAGTATAAAAAAGAGAATGACCATACTTAGTTTTCATTTATGGCATTATTAACATTGTTTTAATAAGTGTTATATTAAATAACATTGTAAACTTATTTGATGTACCTTTAATTATATATTCTATAAATTTAAACAAGATGATTCTAACTATAAGAATGTCGCCAATAAAGAGTAACACATTTGGTTAAGGTTTGGGCTTTTACCCTACAAGGGCGAGGGGGTTCAAATCTTCTGATCAATGTGAGAACTTTATTTAGTATATATTATCTAAATTCCTTTTGTAAATTCTCAAAGAGAACGAGAAGTATTTCCTCACTTTAGTGAAATACCAGTGTTTACTCCCATTTAAAACTTTTTTCATAAAAAAAAAAACTAAAAGAATGTCTTAGTCTAATAGTTTCTTCATTTGGTACAAGTGACGAAACCAAGGGGGCTAACAAGGTCCAACCTTTTCAACTCTGTATCTAATAAATGAGAAAACTAGCAACTCGGTCCCTGAATTTTGCAAAGTGTACAAGCCGGTCCCCGAATTTTCAAAACGCCATACTAATTGGTCCCTCTGTCATATTGACATTACAAAAAAGCTGACGTGTACATAACAGACATTGATGTGTCCCGTTATGTCCACGTCAGCTCCCATTATATTAAAAAAAAAAGCTGCCACGTCAATAAAAAAGCGTCACATCAACATTTCGCCATTGCGCTTATAGGTCCCTGACCCATTTTTATTCCATTATTCTCAATTCCCTCTCCTTTTCATCATCTTCATTCATTTTAGTCCCAAATCCTCAAAATAAAATTGTAGTGTCCCAAAACTCTTCCAAACATTCCAATTTAGTCCTTAAAAATATTTAAAACCATAAATCCTAAACTCTAAAAGCCCAAACCCTAAACCTTGAAACTCGAAACCCGAAACCCTAAAAAAAGTATGAGTTGAACAATTAGGTCCTTGACCCATTCTTATCTCATTATTCTCAATTCTCCCTCTTTTTTTTATCATCTTCATTCATTTTAACACCAAATCCTCAAAATAAAATTGCAAAGTGTTCCAAAACTCTTCGAAATATTCCAATTTAGTCCTTAAAAAATTAAAAACCCTAAACCATAAACCCCAACTCCCTAAACCCTAAACTCCTAAACTTTTTTTTTAAAAAAAAAAACTGATTTTCCCATAATTAAACACGCCCTAATTTCTTCTTCATCTTCATCATCCTCACACCCTTAATCATCATCTTCATCATCCTAAAAAAAATGATTTTCCCAGAATCAAACACCCCCTTAATTTCTTCTTCATCTTCATCATCCTCAATCATCATTAATGATTTCACACCCTAATTAAAAAATAAACAAGTAATTTCCCAAAATACCTCAACCCCAATCATCATCCTGAATCATCATTAATGATTTCACACCCTAATTTCTTCTTCATCATCATCATAGGCCGGGGCACCCGTCGTAAGGTGCCCAATGTGGGTAACGATCAAATTAATAATACTCGAGCCTCGCAAGTATTACTATATATTAAAATATAGTATAGATGCTAACCCAAGGTCGAATCTCTCGCGGAACTCAATGTGATGAGGTCTAAGAGAACTGTGATCGATTAGAGGTGAAGTTTGTAGTTTTAATTGATAAAGTGATGATTATAAATTCGAATGATAAAGAACAATACTTGAGAGAAACCCTGGAGATGGACTATCATAGTTCATGAATAATAAAGAGGAGATAAATGACTTGCATCAAACAACCACATCCAATGATGTATTTAAAATCATAAATACTAATTATATAATTGAAGTGCAGTCCACCCTAGTTATAGGAAATGCTATCGTCATGTTCAAATATATAGCAATAAAAGCAATGGCGAAAGATATAGATTTAGGATAGATAACTCAACCAATACTTGGAAATACAAGAATTTGCTATTAACCTTTTAAAGTAATCTCTATATTACAGATCAGACCAATGAACAAATAGAGAAATTAAGAACAATCCTAAGAACTATACTTTCTAATGTTGTAACAATTTAACACATACCTATGAAGAAATTGAGAATACTCATAGATGCAATACCAATATCCGGACTCTACATGAACAACATGATGAACTCAAGTCACATTGTCCTTGAGGTCTTCCTCAAGTATCTATGTAAAGAGTTACTCATGCTCTAGGCAGAGTAACTCCTAAGCTACTCTACTCTGAATTGATACTTCTACTGATTGATTGTGTGTTTTTCAGTGCTCTAAGGATGGAATGACGAGCTCTATTTATAGGCACGAAAATTTATAGCTCTATTATTCTCTCATTAATTATAGATGAATCCCCTTTGATTAGGCCTTGTTTGGATATCTGAAACACTGAACAACCCATTAAGTAGTACCTATTTATAAAATACAATAAAAAAATGCTAAATAATATATTTTATCCACTTTATTATGCCATACTTTGGTGCGACCCTTAATATATTAATTGGTCTATTTGCAATAAATTATTATTATAAACATATAAAAAGAAGACCAAATAATATGTCAATATTTGGGATGATCAATCATATCAATCATCATTAATGATTTCACACCCTAATTAAAAAAATCAACAAGTAATTTCCCAAAATACCTCATTCATCGTCTTGCAGAGAAAGTGTCGATGGGCTTCAGAGTTCGTGGATCTTGATGCCACAACCCCAAACACCTTCGATCCCATCTACTACCTCAATCTTCAGAAGAATATGGGACTCTTATCCACCGATTAGCTCTTGTATTCCCATTCTAGAACCTCGTCGCTCATTTCTGCGCTTCTTCAATCGCCAATTCTCAATGTCCATGGCCAAACTCGGCAATGTCGGTGTCCTCACTGGTCAAGACGAAGGAGAAATCAGAACCGATTGAAATTTTGTCAATGCTTATTGGATCTTGGTTTCTTGTGATGATCTGCTTCTTCTCTGTTCATACAAATTCTTCAGATTGTTGCATCAATTCTTCAAATCTTTAAATTTTTAATTCAACAGATCTGAAATAAAAATTGGGGATTAATTTGGGGATTTGACTTAGATTTGAAATCCATCACAAATTTGGCATGACTGAGTTTTGGGAGGAGGAGGAAGAAGATGATGATTTGAAATATTGATGATGATCATGAAGATTAAAAAAAATTAATTTAGGAAGATGAAGATGAAGATTAATTGTTTTTTTTCCAAGTTTCAGGGGTTTAGAGTTTTAATATTTTTAAAGACTAAATTCGAATGATTGAAAAAGTTTTGGGAAACTTTACAATTTCATTTTGAGGATTTTCGACTAATTTGAATGAAGATGATGAAAAAAATGGAGAATTGAGAATAATGAAATAAAAATAGGTCAGGGAACTATAAGTGCAATGACGAAATGCTGATGTGTCGCTTTTTTTATTGACGTGGCAGCTGTTTTTTTTAATATAACGGGTGCCGAAGTGGACATAATAGGACACATCAACGTCCGTTATGTACACGTCAGCTTTTATGTGACGTCAATATGACAGGGACGTATTAGTATGGCGTTTTGAAAATTCGGGGACCAGCTTGTACACTTCACAAAATTCAGGGACCTATCAGTCAGAGCGTCCAAAATTCAAGGATTGGGTTACTAGTTTTCTCCTTTTTTTTCATCAAGCCTTCAAATTCACTCTCTTATGAAGTATTCCCTTTCAAATTCATCTAAAGTAAATACTCTCATTTTCTAAGCCTATCTTCATAACCCAATTTAAGAAAAAAAAAACAACAAAACAAAAAACAAAATAAATAGAGTAAACTACCAAATTGGTCCCTGAATTATTGGTTCGCTGACAGATTGGTTCCCGAATTTAGGAAATTGACAAATAGGTCCCCGAATTTTTCTAACGAGTCAAATAGGTCCCCGAATTTTTCTAACGTTAGTCAAATAGGTCCCCGAGAAACGTGCACAGAAGGACCTATTTGACAAATGTTAGAAAAATTCGGGGACCTATTTGTCAGTTTCCTAAATTCAGGGACCAACCTGTCAACGAGTCAATAATCCAGGGACCAATTTAGTAGTTTACTCAAAATAAATAAAATAAACAAAGACTCATATCACTCATGAAGACCCAACAACCAAAACTATTCACACATCTCAAGCTAGGGGTGTACACGGGCCGGGCCGGGCCGGGTTTCTGGTCGGCCCGAGACTCGGCCCGGTACAGACCCGGGCCGGGCCGGGTCACCGGGTCTGGCCGGGTCCGGCCGGGCCAAAAAAATATTTTTTTTTAAAATTTTTTTATTCATTCTATATATAATTTAACTTGTATATATTGGTAAAATAATTAATTTTGGATCAATTTAATGATGTTTTTATTAATGAAGACATTTAATTTGACTTAATTGTTAAAAAAAGTTGATTTAATTAAGATTAAATATATATTTTATGTATATTTTTAATATACAATTGATAAAAATAATAATAGATAT
>QANZ01015375.1:43014-62758 GCA_003254925.1 Chamaecrista fasciculata | reverse complement strand
GCGTACAAGGAGAGGCAAGCTGATGACTAAACCCATGCAGGACTCTCCGAGTCAGTCCAGCAACTCGTAACCACCTTACGTAATTGCACCATGAATCTCGTCCCAGCATCTAGTGTGTGCATCTCATGCACCGAGGTCATGCTGGTCTTAGTTCATTTTTGTTCCCACAAAAATAATCGACCAGGGACAAATTTAGATAATTAATCATAATTAATCATGGATGTTATCATAGTAAACATGCAAATAACATGATAACACATTAATTTATCTTCCATAAATTAATAATATGTTCACAACATATTTACATAAAACGATTGGCCCTAGGGCACAATCTCCAACAGACTCCCACTTGCACTAGGGTACAATCATTAATCTAGCTCTTCCTACTCTAGGTTCACTGATCAATGTGTCTAATCCCCATCGACGATACATGGCATTCAAGTATAACCCTTGCAAGAGGTTTAGTCAGAGGATCAGCAACGTTGTCCTCGCCTGCTACTTTGCATATCTTCACATCGCCTCTGTCAATCATCTCCCTGACAAGGTGAAAACGTCTGAGTATATGTTTGGTCCTCTGGTGGGACCGTGGCTCCTTGGCTTGTGCAATAGCGCCACTATTGTCACAATACAGGGTTACGGGATCAGAAATGGTCGGAACCACCCCAAGCTCGGAGATGATCTTTCTAATCCACACAGCCTCATTTGCCGCATCCGATGCTGCAATATACTCGGACTCCGTTGTAGAATAGGCAATCGTGCTCTGCTTGGAACTCTTC
The DNA here is from genome assembly GCA_003254925.1 of Chamaecrista fasciculata. Lineage (NCBI taxonomy): Eukaryota > Viridiplantae > Streptophyta > Magnoliopsida > Fabales > Fabaceae > Chamaecrista > Chamaecrista fasciculata. The sequence continues at coordinate 61,982 of QANZ01015375.1, read as the reverse complement.
CAACTCACACTGCCGCCGTTCAGTAGAAACACATATCCTGACTGCGATTTAAAGTCATCTTGGTCGGTTTGGAAACTAGCATCTGTGTAACCCCTTACACATAGCTCTTCTTCAGTTCCACCGTACACCAAGAATTCATCCTTAGTCCTTCTCAAGTACTTAAGGATATTCTTGACAGCGATCCAATGATCCTCACCAGGGTCTTGTTGGAATCGGCTCGTCATGCTTAGGGCAAATGACACATCCGGTCGAGTACATAACATGGCATACATGATGGATCCTATGGCCGAGGCATATGGAATACCACTCATGCGCCTTCGCTCAACAAGTGTCTTCGGACACTGTTTCTTGCTCAAGGTCAAGCCATGATTCATAGGGATGAATCCCTTCTTGGATTCCTGCATATTGAACCTCTTCAATATCTTATCCAAGTATGTACTTTGACTCAATCCGAGAAGCCTCCTAGATCTATCTCTATAGATCTTAATGCCTAGGATATAGGCAGCTTCTCCCAAGTCCTTCATTGAGAAAGATTTTCCTAACCAAGATTTAATAATCTCTAAGGTTGGAACATCGTTTCCAATGAGTAGTATGTCATCGACATACAGTACCAAGAATACGATAGTACTCCCACTAACCTTCTTGTAAACGCAAGGTTCGTCCGGATTCTGCAAGAAGCCAAACTCTTTGACTACTTCGTCAAACCGGTGATTCCAACTCCTTGATGCCTGCTTCAATCCATAAATGGATCTCTGAAGCTTGCACACCATGTCTGGAGCCTCTGGACATACAAACCCCTCAGGCTGTATCATATACACGTCCTCGGGCAGCCTTCCATTAAGGAATGCTGTTTTGACATCCATTTGCCATATCTCATAGTCATAATATGCAGCTATGGCAAGGAGGATCCTAATGGACTTGGCCATTGCGACAGGCGAAAACGTTTCGTCATAGTCTATACCATGACGTTGCGTGAATCCCTTCGCAACTAGCCTGGCCTTGAAGACAGTAACGTTGCCATCCATGTCGGTTTTCTCCTTGAAAACCCACTTGCACCCTACGGGTTTTACCCCTTCAGGTGGCGCGACCAAGGTCCACACCTTGTTGTCGTACATGGATTGCATCTCAGCCTTCATGGCTTCAACCCATTTTTCTGAGTTGGGATCTACGATGGCCTCTTGATAGGTGGTGGGTTCACCACGCTCCGTGAGCAACACATCCTTGTTTTCATCCACGAGAAATCCGTAATATCTCTCTGGTTGAAAACGTGTTCTATCAGACCTTCGTGGTCCTTGTGTTTGTGGAGCAGCTTCCACAACCTCTTGTGGAACTTCTCCAGTTTCCGTCTGCGCCTCTGGCGTGTCTTGTGGAGCTTGAACTTCTTCTAGCTCTATCTTACTCCCACTGTTTCTTTTGGAAACTAGATCCTTCTCCAAGAAGTATCCACTCCTGACTACAAACACTTTGTTGTCAGCTGGGTAGTAGACATAGTATCCCCTTGTTTCCTTGGGGTATCCTACAAACAGACACTTGAGGGATTTGGGAGATAGTTTATCGTTAGCTTGTTGCTTAACGTAAACTTCACATCCCCAAACCTTGAGGTAAGACATAATGGGACTCCTCCCATTCCATATCTCATATGGTGTCTTCTCAACAGCCTTGGACGGAACACAGTTAAGTGTGAAAACGGCAGATTCTAGAGCGTACCCCCAAAAGGATGGCGGAAGATCGGTTTGACTCATCATAGATCGAACCATATCTAATAGCGTTCGATTCCTCCTCTCAGACACACCATTCCACTGTGGTGTTCCAGGTGGAGTAAGTTGTGAGACTATCCCACAACTACTAAGATGATCAATGAAGTCTTGACTCAAATACTCGCCTCCTCGATCTGATCGTAGGATCTTGATTTTCTTGTCAAGCTGGTTCTCAGCTTCATTCTGAAATCTTTTGAACATGTCAAAAGACTCTGACTTATGCTTCATCAGGTAGACATACCCATATCTACTGAAGTCGTCAGTGAACGTGATGAAGTAGGAGTAACCTCCTCTAGCACTGATACTCATGGGTCCACATACATCACTATGTATGATCCCCAACAAGTCAGTTGCCCTTTCACTGCGGCCAGTCAAAGGCGCCTTTGTCATTTTACCAAGTAGACAAGATTCGCAAGCATCATATGATTCAAAATCAAATGAGCTTAGAAGTCCATCTCTATGGAGCTTCTCTACGCGTTTCTCGTTTATATGGCCTAAATGACAATGCCAAAGGTATGTAGGATTAGGCTCGCCAGTCTTAATCCTTTTCGTATCGATGTTATAGATTTTGTTATTATGTCTTTGTTCCAATTTTAAGATATAGTGGTTATCATGCAAATCACCATAAGCATATAACACTTCATTCTTATAAATTGAAAATCTACCATTTCCATTCACACAAACAAATCCTTCCTTATCCAAATAAGAAAGTGAAATAATGTTAGAACTAAGAGATGGTACATAATAACAATTGTTCAATGACAAAATAAGCCCAGTGGGCAAAACTAGCTCGTATGTTCCTACAGCAACAGCAGCTATTCTTGCTCCATTGCCCACACATAGGTCCACCTCGCCTCTGTTCAACTTTCTACTTCTTCTCAACCCCTGCACATTAGTACATTTGTGAGAACCACAAGCGGTATCTAATACCCAAGTTGTGAGATTCTAGAATTTTATAATGTAGTTTAGGACAAATTAGAGTAGTGTTAAAAGTCCTTAAGGCTTTAGATAGAGTTTTGGGCTAGTTTTAGGTCTGTGGTTGGAGTATTTAGAATAGACTTTTTAGATATAGTAAACCCATTGATTGAGAATTTCAATTGTCACATTTGAAATCCCCTTATGTATTTAAGCTTGTGGTAAAAATTTGGGAGCAAAAAGAGATTAAAAAATATATATATATATATCTGGGTTTGTATTTCTAGAAATTTGAGTTTTAAGGGACTGTTTTGGAAAGATTGGAATATTTATGGGTGATTCTGTGATTTCAGCCTCAGGAACTTGTGTTAGAACTCCTTTTCAGCCCCCCTAACTTTCTGAAATTATAAACTAAACCCCATCACCATTTTACCCCAATATTCGACCTTTCATCCCCAAATTTCCCTAGAACCTTCGTCTCTCACTCTCACTCTCATTCTCCACCACCGAAGGCACGTCAGCCACCGTCCACCACCACAGACGGCGCCGGCGACCTCCCAGCTCCGCCGTACACCGGAAGACATCCACCGTCGTTCCCCCCTCCTTTGGTTTGTACCATTTTCGTCCTTTTTCTTCTCTCTTCGTCTCCATTGGGTTTGAGCTAATTTCTCTTGGTTTCCTTCGATTTCTGGTTGCTCATTGATATTAGCTTGATTATGAAGTTCCATCCTTCCTTCTTCCCACCTCCATGATCAATTTGGAAGCCACACAAGCTAGGGTAACTCCCATACTCTGTTTTCGGCCAGATTTGGGGTATGTCCGAAATTCTCCTATTTCTTCATTGTTTCTTGATGTTCTTGCTTGAAATGGACTCCTTGATGATAGTATATCATGTTGGACACCTCTAGAAGTTATTAAAACTCCATAAAGTTGAGTTTTGGGGCTGTTTTTATTCTAGGGTTTAAAAGTGACGAAATTGAGAACTTTTGTAAATTCTTTGAGATTGTGAGGAGTTGTGGATTTTAATGACTTGAACAAGTTCCTAGTATGATTCTAGATGTGTATTCACCTTGATTTTGAGTTTGGAATGAAGAACTAAAATCTAAAAATTTAGTGAAGTTGTCAAGTTTGGGTTTGAAGCTAAATTGATTATTTGAATGGTTTTGATGACTCTCTCTTCTAATATTGTAAGCTCTTGCACCAAAAATCTGGTATTTAAAGTGGGAAAAATAAAAATAAATCTCCATTTTCTTGACCTTATAAGGGAAGTGTCTCACTTCTTGAATTTACCAAATTGATGGAATTGGTGGTTTAAATGAGAATTTGTTATGGTGTTAATAGTGTTTGTACTATAAGAAAGTAATTGATTGTGAACTTGAATAGATGAAAATATTGAAGGAGATTCTAAGTATCAATTGGCCTATGTTTATAATTTCTTACTTGATACTAATCTTGAGTTGGTGGCTATTAATCGCTTGATAAAGCTCCCAAATTTATACCCAAGCCCCATGTTGACTGCTCGATTAGGATTTTAGGATTTTAGGTGAGTGTCATTAGGTGTTAGGATAGGTGTTGGGAAGTGGGTGATGAATGAAAGTCTTTCCTTAGCTATTTGTGTAAAATTGGACCTTCGGGTCACTTGAGAATCAAATTCTAGGTGGTTGATTTAATCCTTGTTCTTATGTATATAGATTTGCCGACATCTGTTGTTGATCAGAAGTTAAAGGGTGCTGTTTTCCATTCTCCTGGTGGAGGTGAGTGGCTATCTTATCCCAGCCCCGCTGGAGGGATAATGTCATGTGTTAATGGTTGGGGTGGCAACTCTGAATTGTCTGTGTATTAGTACTGGTTTTATAGTAGAATGTTTAAATATAGTTGTCTTTGGGGAATTTTTATGACTTATCTATGTCACCTTCCGTTCTATGAAGATGAATCATTGTTCTAAATCAGCACTTTCAATGAAACCCTTCTCTTTCATTAAAGTGATTCTCATGGCATAACTTGATGTTTTCGTTAATAACTCCCTCGTAGTGCTAATGCAACATTACTATAAATTTCATGCCAAGAAAGGGGATTTTCCTTTTAAATCTTCAATTTCTTAAATTATTTTCTTTAAAGTGGGTTTCTCACTTGTTCCTAAATCTATTTTAACTTTAATAAAGATTGTTGACATTGTTTATAATCTTGCTAAACTGTGTTATTTTCTTAAACTTGGTCATTTCTATTATTTTTCTTGTGTTCTGTTACTACAAGTTTAATTTCCTCTTTTTGCCTCTTTTACAAACAAATGTTTATATATTTATTTATTTATTCCTTGTTTTACTTGAAGGTTTTACAGTCCTCCCTCTTTACGTTGTTATCTTATTGTCACTTAATTGGTTGAGTGATCTAAGTCGTAGTCTGTGTTGGGTTATTGAAGTTGGTTGCATGTTGACATAGATATGCTTTATCCTTACTCGTGATTGTTGATTTGGTTGGCTACCCCTAACCATACGTGGTGGAGCCCTACACCACGACTGGGATGGGTTAGCCGCTCACTGAGTTCAACTCACCCCTTTCCTTTTATGTTTTTAGATCCAGGTGTTGATCAGGCCACTTCATCTGCTCCGAGAGGGAGCTGACTTGAGGCCCACATCCTTGTTCATGTGGGTGATTTTGGTTTTGAGTAAAGTTTGTATATATTCTAGATTTGTCTGCTCCACTAGTACTTAGGGAAGGGATTTGGGTATTGTGTAGTAATATTTTTTGTGCAACTTGATTATGTAAGAGATTTCCTGATAGTTCACTTACTTAGTTATGTTGAAATGATGGTTGCATTGACTGAATGATACTGAAATTGATAGTTATGCTTTCAACTGTGAGACTGTGAATGTTAAGCAGCGCTAATTGTAAATATACTGTATTATCAGTTTGATGATGTGTTATGTGATATGAGTTGTATGGTGGGTAGGCTTACGGCATGAGTCCGGCCCATGTCCGTGCCGGTCACGTGCCTCCATAATGGGGGGTCGTGACACAAGTAGTAGGAGTAGACAAGTGAACGCCTATAACAAAGATACCTGAAGTAGAGGCTTCACTCTTCTTCTTCTTCAGATCTTCCAAGAACAGCTTACATTTTCTCTTCCAGTGTCCCGGCTTCTGGCAGAAGAAACAGACTGTATCCTTATTGGGCTTTGCCTTCTTGGCAGGCGGCGGGTTAGGCTTAGCCGCAGGCTTGGTCCCACCAACCTCGGCGTCTCCTTTCCTCTTTCCTTTGCCCTTACCCTTTCCCTTGTTCTGAACTAGTAAGACAGTGCTAAGCGCCTTCTTAATAGATGCCTCAGCAGTCTTTAGCATCCCATGCAGTTCAGAAACGGTCTTCTCCATGCCATTCATGTTGAAGTTCAAGACAAACTGGTCATAACTTCTAGGTAACGAATTCAGGATCAAATCCGTCGCTAGCTCTGGCACAATGGGAAAACCCAGCCTGGCAAGGTGATCTATGTACCCCTGCATCTTGAAGACGTGGGCACTAACAGATTGACCTTCTGCCATCTTGCAAGAGTATAGAGCCTTTGCTGTCTCAAATCTCTCTTTCCTTGCCTGTACATGGAACATTTCCCTAAGATGTGTTATTATCTCATATGCCCCTTTGTTCTCCAAGTTCTTTTGGATCTCGGGAACCATGGTTACCAGCATAAGACAGGAAACGTCCACAGAGTCATTTTGATGCTTCTCATAAGCATCTCTCTGTGCTCTTGGAGCGTTAGCAGCAGGCTGTTCAGGGATGGGGTTCTCTAGGACATAGAGCTTTCTTTCCTGGGTGAGAACTATTCTCAAATTTCGATACCAGTCAAGAAAGTTAGTCCCAGTCAACTTGTCATTCTCAAGGACAGATCGCAGTGATAGTGTTTGAACGTTTGTTGCCATTTCTACAATTTAGATATGAAAAGCTTTAATTAGCAGGAAAAATAAAATTGTATCTACCATTTTATAAAACCCAGTGAAATTTATTATTTGGTGGCTAAGATCCATGTTTCACTAAATTTTACCGTCGCGGAGGCGATCATGCATCCTTTAGTTATTTAGGTAGGTAACTCCTTACCAATCACATCTCATGTGACTCTTAGATCCTTATGGGACTGTATCATCTCATGATACTTATGGCATGTTTATCCCATCTAATGCCTTGAGGTCCAAAACCGTTTTGATAACCCCATTAAGTCACTCGGTAAAACATGTGAATGGCTAAGTTCAAGACAATGAGGCCCAAAGGCCAACCCCCATATCATCAAGGCCCAACTGCAATACGTGTCGCGGAGGCGATCACCGTATTCAAAGAACCAAGATTTCAACGGGCATCGTGTTGAAAATCCCATTCACCCGTGCTTCCTCAAGGTCAAGGCAGATACGTGTCGCGGAGGCGATCACCGCTCCACGATGAACAAGATTTTGGCAGGGCGTTTTAGCGATGGCATTAATTACTTAAATTTTCTAAAAGGGTTTGATTTTATTTATAAAATTGTTCCGATTTATAGTTTAATTTTAAAACTCCTTTTAAAATTAAACGAGTCATGCCACATGTTTATTACCCCATGTATCTCATACATATAAACATGTGCCCGGATTTTGTATCGTATACAAAATCCCACGCTCGTATCGTATACGTGGTTGTAGCGCGATATATATAATTAGCATGTTAAAATTCGCACCCTAAACATACATCTAGCGCATCACATACAACTAAATGTAAAACAAACACCGTGTTTAGATATGGCCCATCTACCCTAGAGTTCTCCCAAGCCAATGAGAGAACCTTTCTAAAAGGAAAAATAAAATTACACGTGAATAAACCCCAGTTACATTGAGGTATAAACAGAAATTAAATTTTACACCAGAGTAGAGGGAGACGACACGCAGGCCGTATTTACCGAAATAAACCTCCTAGAGCCATATCCAACACCACACAATTCAAATATGAACAATTCATACAATTATGTCAAACACGGTAACAAACACACAAATTAAAACTCCTTTTAAAATTGTGTTCACTTTAGGTCTGTGCAATTTTAACATGCCCTTTTCTTGAGATTAGGCCTCTTGTCAATAATTATAAATACCATGAATCACCGTTCAAGAATTTATAAATATTGACCCCCAAAAATTTTAAAATTCTCAATTTTAACAATTTTCAGCCACCTTTATAATTATTATAATTAAAACACTTTTAACTATAATTATAGAGGAATTTCGATTTTGGCCTAGATCATCAAGAAAAATTTTCTAGTCGATCCAATCGACTTATATGTATCTCATACATATAATTTGCACCTTTTTGAAAAGAATCTAGGATCTCCAAAAGAATCTGGGACCAATCTACAGACCTCTGACTTCAAGAACTCCTTCTTGAAACAGCAATTGAGGTGGCGCTTAGAAGAATCCCTCCACAAGAACTCCTTCTTGCCTATTCTTCTCTCAAACCCTAATTATAGAGCTAAGTCGAAATTCCCTAACTCTTAGAGAAAGTCGACTTTCTCTCTTGTGTGTGAAAAGGAATATTTTCTCTCTCTAACTCTTAGGAGGAAAATCAAATTAGGGTTGCAATGCTATGCATATGGGGCAAGTCAACTTGTCCCCCTTTTATAGATCAAAATTTGGTGATTTAATTATTCCTAAAATAAAAATATTCTGATAATATAATTATTTTAAGACTTGAATTTATAATTATAATATTACCTTAATATTATATTTAAATTCAAATTGCAATCTTGGAGAATCAAATGAGAGATCAAATCTCCCAATGGGACCCACCAATATGGCGCCATCTCACTCTCTCATTTTTCCTTGGAATTTTATAAATAAAAAACTTTCCTTATTTTTGATTCACCAAAGATTCTGAGATGAGATCTTCACCAAATCTTTTGAATTCAAATCTTTGAAATCTCCATCAAATCTTTTGAATTCAAACTTATTATTTGAATTAATAAAACTATTTTATTTATCCAAATAATCTCCTTAGAGGAGCCACCCTCATATANTAAAACAATTTTATTTATCCAAATAATCCTCAAGAGGCGCCACCCTCATATATTATTGGGGAATTTTATAATTCAATAATTTCCTAACTTTTAGGAATATTATCTGAATTATTTTCCCTAATATTTTAATTTTAAATAATTAATCTCCATTAATCATTTAACAATTATTATATTTAAACTTGTCCCACAAATTTAAATATCTTACAACTGTAGATTAATTAAGACAAGACATAATGTCCCAGACATTTCCTCTGTGTCTTAAATCGTGTCACCTGAGTGACCCACGAATTAACCCTAATTCGTGTCCCTTTTAAATGGTGTCCTGTTCCTGCTCGTGTGTGACCCAGCAGGCCCCACGTGAAGTTGGCAGCAGGTCATCCCCATGACCTACAAGTCGTGAGCGGACTCTAGCAAGCCATCACAACTACCCAAAACACGTGAGTTATCGTTTTTACTAAAACGACTTAACCTCAGTACCTCCGTGTCAGAGGTCCGATTGTCCTACGATATCTTTGTCATGGACTAGGCACAGGAATGTCATCCATAATCCAAACCACAACTTTCTCGATTCCCTGAGTAAGTCCCAATTCTTGAGTGGCCACTCTTTTTCCTGGACAGACTCATCGAGGGCGCCAGTTAGATATCTCTCATCTAATGAGGGACAAAATCCCATTTTGGCCAATCCACATTCCACAGCAATGCAATCAACCAGACCCGTACTTAGCCCTTATGACTACCCTGTTACGGGCAGCGTTAGACTAAGCCAAAGCCTGACAACCGCAACGCCGGAATAATGATGACCTCAGGTCTAAGGCATCGCTACAGGCGTACAAGGAGAGGAAAGCTGATGACTAAACCCATGCAGGACTCTCCGGGTCAGTCCAGCAACTCGTAACTACCTTACGTAATTGCACCATGACTCTCGTCCCAGCATCTAGTGCGTGCATCTCATGCACCGAGGTCATGCTGATCTTAGTTCATTTTTGTTCCCACAAAAATAATCGACCAGGGACAAATTTAGATTAATTATCTCATAATTAATCATGGATGTTATCATAGTAAACATGCTAATAACATGATAACACATTAATTTATCTTCCATAAATTAATAATATGTTCACAACATATTTACATAAAACGATTAGCCCTAGGGCACAATCTCCAACAATGGGAATGTAGTATGGTTTGATACGAGAAGAACGCACTTTGAATGAGCCAAATCGAAGTTCCAGAGAGCCCGAACGATGCATTTTCGTAAAACTGCGCAGGAACGTGTTTTGGGCCATCACTTTGGGCCGCCGACGCACATGACCGCGCAATCCCAAATTGCGTGTTTCACTCAAATACGTCAAGAAAAGATGCGCCGTGACTTGAGACCCGAAGAATTCCAACAGCGCGCGTAAACTTGAGCTCCAAGATATGATTTGGATGACCATGATTCAAGATATCAAGATACCATCCAACGACCCATATTCATTAACTTGGGGACCAAGCACTAATCAAGCCTATAAATAGAGCTCTCATTCCACTCACCAATTCGCTCAGAGCATAATTAATAGAGAAACGCCCCAGCACCTCAACTGGAGGCAGAGTAGAGTAGAGTAGTTGTCAATAGGTCTCTATAATGAGAGCCTAAACATCATTTATCCTAGAGGAGTATCATGAAGGAAGCCGGAGTTCATCGTTCTTCATAGTCTAGGGAGTTGTTATTTAATTATGTTTATTCATTGATTGCTCTTAGAACTAAGTATTTTATTTCGAAGTACAATTATATGAATTGGTAGATCAAACTTTGTTAAAGTAATGAGACCTTGACATTCCCGGAGTTTGTCTCTCTCACGATTAATGAAGTTGCTCTTTAGGATTTGCTATAGAGTGGTTTACATATCTTAGATTATATAATTAGGATTGTTCTTTATTACTTATATTTTTTTATTGTTTCGATGTGGCAATAATATAGATTGCCCCGAAGAGCTTTGGCAAATAGCTCATAAACCTAGTTTTAAAATGAGTTACCTATCCTAATCTTATATCTTTCACCATTGTTTTTGGTTATATTCGAAGTTTCGATAATATCTTTGAATGTGGTTTGTGACATAATTAAAGTAATACTTCAATCCTGTGTCCTGATGAACTATGATAGTAGAATTCATGATTATTCTCTAGAATATCTTTATATTATTGTTTGTTTATCTTTTATATAATTGTTCTTATAATCTTTATAGCCTCACCTAAGTTCATAGACATTCATATAAATAATAGTTATCTTTAACCACGAAGTTCCGCAAGAGTTCGACCTTGGGTTAGCATCTATACTATATTTTAATAAATATAGTTTATACTTGTGAGGCTCGAGTATAAATTTAATTTGATTTGTTTGGCACTTTACGACGAGTGCCCGGTCAAGGAGGTACCCGACTTTTATGTGAGGTGGCTCACTAGGCCTCTGCCCTACGGTGTAAGAAATTGTCTCACTATACGCGACCGTTAATCGGTGCTGGTGGGAAGAGGACTTGGGATGTGTTAGGATTTGCATTACACGTTTAAATTATGTAATTTGTGTATTTTTTGTGATTTTGTGTGACAAATTTGGGTTTCAATGACCCAATGTTTTATCCTAAAAATTAGAAAATTAATTTTTTCTCTTTTTAGGATTTTTTATTTTTTTATATAAACTTTCATGATCATTAAAAAATAAAAAAAAAAACATATTTTCATTCCAATCATAATTTCTAAAGATATAAAAATATGTTTCTTAGATTATCACTTAGAATAAAAAATCTTTTTTCAAGAAAACTCAAAAATCAAAAAAGAGAAAAACTCATGAGAGAAAGAAGTGAGAGAACTTGGGATTTCATAATAAAATAAAACCAACCCACTTGTCTCGCTATCTTTCACTCTAATTAAAATTGAATCAGCGCATGCTATTTTTTAGACGAACTACATGGATTTTGATCCCCTTAAGGGGTACGTAGGCCCTTGGAGTCAGTTCCTTGGTCAAGTCTGATCATCCAAACTTCTCGCACTTTTCATGTGATTGTATAAGTGTATTGATGACACGCATAATTAAATTCCATAATTCGGTAGTTAGATGTTGTGGGGTACCTTACACCTTCCCCCACACGTACCAACTCCTAAACCTAACTCTGTTTTTAAGACTAGTTTGTGAAATTATTTTTGAAAAGGTTTTCTAAAGTTTTCCTTAAAAATTTAAGTGGCGACTCTAAGTCAAAACGTTGTTTTTGAAAATCTTTGCGAAATGTTTTCGAAACTTGTTTTGACTCTCTTTTTGCGTCATGCGCGTCGCATTTCGAGTGTGCCACTACCCTTATTTATAAGTCTCTAAAATTACGGATTACACTGATCACACAGCTATTCGACACCTTTTTCCAAAAACCTCACTCGAAGCCATGCCTACTAAGGTGGTCTCTCCTCTTGCAAGAATGCCAGTTAATCAAGGATTGAGCTGGGGAAGAAAATCGTGTAGACGATCACCTAAGTGGCTTGCCTCCAGATGTGGAAGGGTTTGATGAACCCGACTTAGTTATAGACTCCTTTCTCGACGCTCTACTTTGCGCCATAACAACCTCCAACGAACCTTGGTACAATCATCTAACAAACTATCTCGATGTAGGAGTAGTGCCTCATGTCTAACCTACTCCCAAGCGATTAAGTTGAAAAGAGAAGCACGATACTACATTTGGGAGAACCCATACTTGTGGAAGGTAGGGTCTAATCATGTAATACAAAGATGCGTTGCAGAGACAGAGATAACAGTTGTGCTTAGAGCCTGCCATGCTTTAGCATGTGTAGGAAATTTCAGTGCAAAGAAAACAACTAGGAAAGTCTTAAAGGCTGGATTTTACTTGTGCACCTTATTTAGGGACGCTCATATCTTCTGCAAGGCATGTGATTGATGCCAAAGATTTGGGACTGTATGAAAGAGGAATGAAATGCCTCAACAGCCTATGCTGTTTTGAGAGGTATTCGATGTTTGGGCATAGACTGTATGGGACCGTTTTCATCGTTTGCCGGTTTCACATACATCCTTGTAACTGTCGACTACTTGTCTAAATTGGTAGAGCTATCCCCACCAAAATGAACGATGCCAAAATCGTTTCTAGGTTCAATAAGGCCATGACATTTGAAAATTATTTTCCAACAATTTGGTCATTGTTGCCTCGCGTTTTGAATCAAATATTGGTAGTTTTCTGAACCTAGGTTTTGTCTACAATGTTGTTTGGTTTTCGTTTCAACCTTTTAAAGAAGATGCCGCCCTGAAGAGACCCTAACCAGCTTGAAGAAGAAGAAGAGGATGTACCACCGCAAGTAATTGATCACTTGGCTGTTGCCAAAGCACGTGTATTCTAGCAGGAGAGAAGCTTCATCCCTACCAAGCACAACCCCTTCTACATGAAATGCCGGTCTTGTCACTTTTGGGCCCTGATCTAGCGAAGAGACCGCTTCCTCGCCACCATAGTCCAAGAATTTTATGCAGCGGCCAGCAGCTCTGAGTGCCTTAGCTTCATGCTAAGGAATGTGCCTATTGCGATCGACTCTCAGATGATTAGGGACACCCTGGATATGACTGTTGTTGAAGATTGTTGCGTTACAGTATGCAGAACAGGAGCGTCGGAGGTCACTGATGATATGATTAGTGACGTAATTTGCATGGAAGGACAAAGGATTCACCCGCATCGCCACACAGGGCGACTTTTTATATATTGGAATCGTAGCCAGCTCACTGGTGATGCCAAGATGTGGCTGTTGGGAAATCACGGGGCAAAACACGCAGCGGAAGCAAAAGGTAAAAACAAAAAAAATTTAATTGCGCTGCCCAAGGATTTCCAACCCTGAGATCCGCTAGTTGAATTTAAAACCAGATACGAAAAGTGTTATACCTCAGGCTTTCAATCGGATGGTTAAAATAGGCGAGTCTGAGAAGTCCGTTTGCAACGTCCTTCCTCTACCGGTGATCCACACGAACAGTTTCCCGAACACAAGGTGCTAGCCTTCTGTTTCTTTCTCCAAAGAAACAAGGGAATCAAATCTACAGTTGTTGAACTCAAGAACTCCTTCTTTGAATTCAGAGCAAGGTGGCGCAACAATGGAGGAGAACAACAAAACTCCTTTTGTTTTCTACTCTCAAAAACCCTTGGAATCCCTCACTTCAAATTTCCCTCTAACTCCTTAGAAGAATTCGACTTCTCTCCTTAGGAAGGTGGGTGGCGAATTTTCTCTCTCAACAAGGATGAAAATCGACTTGCCAAATGAATTAGGGTTTCTCACTTGTGTCATGGGCTAGGCGACTTTAGGCTTATATAATTACCAAAATTATTGTAATTTTATAAATATAAAATCATGATATTACAATAATATCATATTTTTAAGACTTGAATATCTAATTAAAATATTACCATAATATTTTAATTAAAATTCAAACTGCTATCTTAGAGAATCAAATGGAAGATCAAATCTTCCAATGGGACCCACCTAAGATAGGCGCCTAACTCCTTTAATTTATTGGAATTTTATAAATCAAAAATAACTCCTAAAATTAGGAAGTCATAACCAACTTATTTTATCACAATGTTTTTGCATTAAAATATTACCATAGTATCTTTAATTCAAATTTTGAATCTTGAATTTAAATTCTTATTGAATTAAAATATTACCCCAATATCTTAATTCAAATCTTGAATTTCAAATTCAAATTCAAACTCATGATTTAAATTAATAAAACATTTCTATTAATTAAAATCACCTTAAAAGAGGCGCCACCCTCTATACCAATATTAGTGAATTTTATAAATCAATAATCTCCTAACTTTTAGGAAACTTATTTGATTTATTATTCCTAATATTTTAATTGTGAATAATTAATCCCTATTAATCATTTAACAATTATTTAAACTGTAGAAAATTTAAGACAAGACCTAATGTCCCAGACAATCCCTCTGTGTCTTAAATTGTGCCACCGGAGTGACCACGAATTATCCCTAATTCGTGTCCCTTCAATTGGTGTTCTAATCCTGCTCGTGTGTGACCCAGCAGGCCCCACGTGAAGTTGGCAGTAGGTCATCCCCATGACCTACAAGTCGTGAGCGGACTCTAGCAAGCCATCACGACTACCCAAAACACGTGAGTTATCGTTTGTTACCAAAACCGAATTAACCTTAGTACCTCCTTGACACCGACCCTATTGTTCTGCGATATCTTGGTCATGGATGAGGCACAGGAAAGTCATCCATGATCCAAACCTTTACTTTCTCGATCTCCTTGAGTAAGTCCCAATATACTGAGTGGCCACTCTTTCCTTGGACAGACTCATCGAGGGCGCCAGTGAGATATCTCCCAATCTAATGGGGAACAAAATCCCTTTTGATCAATCCACATTCCTCAGCACTGCAATCAACCAAACCCGTACTTGGCCCTTATGGCTACCCTGCTACGGGCAACGTTAGACTAAGCCAAAGTCTGACAACTGCAACGCCGGAATAATGATGACCTCAGGTCTAAGGCGTCTGACAACCACACATAGCTCTTCATCAGTTGCACCGTAAACCAAGAACTCATCCTTAGTCCTTCTTAAGTACTTAAGGATATTCTTGACAACGATCCAATGATCCTCACCAAGGTCTTGTTGGAATCGACTTGTCATACTCAGGGCAAATGACACATCGGGTCGAGTACATAGCATGGCATACATGATGGATCCTATGGCCGAGGCATAGGGAATCCCACACATGCGACCTCGCTCAACAAGTGTCTTAGGACACTGTTTCTTGCTTAGGGTCAGCCCATGATTCATCGGAATGAATCCCTTCTTGGAATCTTGCATACTGAACCTCTTCAGTACCTTATCCAAGTACGTGCTCTGACTCAATCGAAGAAGCCCACGAGATCTATCTCTATAGATCTTGATTCCTAGAATATAGGCGGCTTCTCCTAAGTCCCTCATTGAAAAGGATTTTCCCAACCAGGATTTTACAATCTCTAAGGTTGAAACATCATTTCCAATGAGTAATATGTCATCGACATATAGTACCAAGAAGACAATCGTGCTCCCACTAACCTTCTTGTAAACACAAGGTTCATCAGGGTTTTGTAGGAAGCCAAACTCTTTGACGACCTCATCAAAACGATGATTCCAACTCCTGGATGCTTGCTTCAATCCATAAATGGATCTCTGAAGCTTGAACACCATGTCTGGTGCCTCAGGATATTCAAACCCCTCGGGTTGTATCATATACACATCCTCGGGCAGCCTTCCGTTAAGGAAAGCTGTTTTGACATCCATTTGCCATATCTCATAGTCGTAATATGCAGCTTTGGCAAGGAGGATCCTAATGGACTTGGCCATTGCAACAGGCGAAAACGTTTCGTCATAGTCTATACCATGACGTTGCGTAAATCCCTTCGCAACCAGCCTCGCCTTGAAGATGCTGACGTTGCCATCCATGTCTGTTTTCTCTTTGAAAACCCACTTGCACCCTACGGGTTTTATCCCTTCAGGTGGAGTGACCAAGGTCCATACCTTGTTGTCATACATGGATTGCATCTCAGCCTTCATGGCTTCAACCCATTTCTCTGAGTTGGGATCTACGATGGCCTCTTGATAGGTGGTGGGTTCACCACGCTCCGTGAGCTGCACATCCTTGTTTTCGGTCACGAGAAATCCATAGTATCTCTCTGGCTGAAAACGTGCTCTATCAGACCTTCGTGGTCCTTGTGTCTGTGGAGGAGCTTCCACAACGTCATGTGGAACTTCTCCAGTTTCCGTCTGCGCCTCTGATGTATCTTGTGGAGCTTGAACTTCTTCAAGCTCTATCTTACTCCCACTGTTTCTTTTGGAAACCAGATCCTTCTCTAAGAAGAACCCACTTCTGACTACAAACACTTTGTTGTCAGTTGGGCAGTAGACGTAATACCCCTTTGTTTCTTTAGGGTATTCCACAAACAGACACTTGAGGGATTTGGGAGACAGTTTATCGTTAGCTTGTTGCTTAACGTAAACCTCACATCCCCAAACCTTGAGGTTAGACAAATTGGGACTCTTCCCTTTCCATATCTCATATGGTGTCTTCTCAACAGCTTTAGACGGAACACGGTTAAGTGTGAACGCGGCAGCTTCTAAAGCATATCCCCAAAAGGATGGCGGAAGATCGGTCTGACTCATCATAGATCGAACCATATCCCGCAACTACTAAGATGATCAGTGAATTCTTGACTCAAATATTCGCCTCCTCGATCAGATCGAAGGATCTTAATTTTTTTATCAAGTTGGTTCTCAACTTCATTTTGAAATCTTTTGAACATTTCAAAAGACTCTGACTTGTGCTTCATTAAGTAGATATACCCATATCTACTGAAGTCGTCAGTAAACGTAATGAAGTAGCAGTAACCTCCTCTGGCATGGATACTCATGGGTCCACATACATCACTATGTATGATTCCCAATAAGTCAGATGCCCTCTCACTCTGACCAGTGAAAGGCGCCTTTGTCATCTTGCCAAGTAAACAGGATTCGCAAGCATCATATGATTCAAAATCAAATGAGCTTAGAAGTCCATCTCTATGGAGCTTCTCTAGGCGTCTCATCTTTATATGACCTAAGCGACAGTGCCAAAGGTATGTAGGATTAGATTCGCCAATCTTAATCCTTTTAGTATCAATGTTATAGATATCGTTATTATGTCTTTGTTCCAATTTTAAGATATAGTGGTTATCATGCAGATCTCCATAAGCATATAACACGTCATCTTTATAAATTGAACACTTTCCATTACCATTCACACAAATAAAACCTTCCTTATCCAAATAAGAAAGTGATATAATGTTTGAACTTAAACATGGAACATAATAACAATTGTTCAAAGACAGAATAAGCCCAGTGGGCAAAACAAGCTCGTATGTTCCTACAGCAACAGCATCAACCCTTGCTCCAATGCCAACACGTAGGTCCACCTCGCCTCTGCTCAGCTTTCTACTTCTTCTCAACCCCTGCACATTAGTACATATGTGAGAACCACAAGCAGTATCCAATACCCAAGTGGTAGGAGTAGACAAGTGAACGCCTATAACAAAGATACCTGAAGTAGAAGCTTCACCCTTCTTCTTCTTCAGATCTTCCATATACAGCTTACAATTTCTCCTCCAGTGACCCGGCTTCTGGCAGAAGAAACAAACTGCATCCTTAGAGGATTTTGCCTTCTTGGCATGCGGTGGGTTAGGTTTTGCCGCAGGCTTGGTCCCACCAACCTCGGCATCCCCTTTCCTCTTTCCTTTGCTCATCCCCTTTCCCTTGTTCTGAACTAACAAGACAGTGCTAGGCGCCTTCTTAATAGATGCCTCAGCAGTCTTCAGCATCCCATGTGTTGGGAAATCCCCGGGGAAAACACGCAGCGGAAGCAAACAATAAATAAAAAAAACTTGCGCTCCCCAAGAAAATCCAACCTTGAGATCCGCTAGTTGAATTTAAAACCAGATATGAAAAGTGTTATACCTCAAGCTTTCAATCGGATTGGTGATACTTGGCGAGTCTAGAAGTCCGTTTCCACGTCCTTCCTCCACCGGTAATCCACACGAACAGTTTCCCGAACACGAGGTGCTAGCCTCCACGCCTCTTTCTCCAAAGAGACTCGGGATTGAATCTACAGTTGATGAATTCAGGAACTCCTTCTCTGAACTCCAGGCTAGGTGGCGCAACCATGGAGAAGACAACAACAAAACTCCTTTTGTTTTTCTTCTCTCAAAACCCTAAAGGAAGAACAACTCGAATTTTCACTAACTCTTTAGGAAAATCGAGTTTTCTCTCTCTAGCTATGGAGGTGGCGATTTTTCTTCTCTCTCTACAAGGAGGAAGACAAAATCACAAATGATCTCACACTTCCATTAACCCTAGGATAGTATATATAATTATATTTTAGAGCATTATTATAATTCTAAATGATAATAATAATGGCTTCATGACTTGAATTTCAAATTATAATATTACCATAATATTTAATTTAAATTCAAATCGTAATCTTAGGGAATCAATTTGGGAGATCAAATCTCCTCAAATCTCCACTAAGCATGGCGCCATGTTGCTCCCTTTTATCCTTGGAATTTTATAAATCAAAAACCTTCCTAACTCTTTAGGAAGTCATGATTCTCCAAAGATCATGTTTTTGAGATCTCACCAAATCTTTTGAATTCAAATCTTTTGATATCTCCATCAAATCTTTTGAATTCAAATTCATGACTTTAAATTAATAAAACATTTTTATTAATAAAA
>QANZ01015375.1:22684-42340 GCA_003254925.1 Chamaecrista fasciculata | reverse complement strand
GGACTGTTATCATAGTAAACATGCTAATAATATGATAACCATTAATTTATCTCCATAAATTAATTGATATGTTCACAACATATCTATAAAATGATTGGCCCTAGGGCACAATCTCCAACACCATGCAGTTCAGACACTGATTTCTCCATGCCATTCATGTTGAAGTTCAAGACGAACTGGTCATAACTTCTTGGCAGCGAATGAAGGATCAAATCCGTCGCTAGCTCTGGCAAAATGGGAAATCCCAGCCTAGCAAGGTGATCTATGTGCCCCTGCATCTTCAAGACGTGGGCACTCGCAAATCCACCTTCTGCCATCTTGCAAGAGTAAAGAGCCTTTGCAATCTCAAACCTCTCTTGCCTTGCCTGTACTTGGAACATTTCCCTGAGATGTGTTATTATCTCATATGCCCCTTTGTTCTCCAAGTTCTTTTGAATCTCGGGAACCATGGTAACGAGCATAAGACATGCAACGTCCACAGAGTCACTCTGATGCTTCTCATAAGCATCCTTTTGAGCTCTTGGAGCATTTGCAGCAGGCTGTTCAGGGATGGGGTTTTCTAGGATGTAGAGCTTTCTCTCCTGGGTGAGAACAATTCTCACATTTCTGTACCAGTCGAGAAAGTTAGTCCCAGTTAGTTTGTCCTTCTCAAGGACAGATCGCAGTGATAGTGATGAAACGTTTGTTGCCATTTGATTCTACAATTGAGATATGTAAAGTTTAATTAGCAGGAAAATAAAATATATCCACCATTTTATAAAACCCAGTAAAATTTATTACTAGTGGCCAAAGACCCATATCCTTTGGTTATTTAGGTAGGTAACTCCTTACCAATCACATCTCTATGTAACTCTTAGATCATTATGGGACTGTATCATCATATGATACGGCATGTTTATCCCATCTAATGCCTTGAGGTCCAAAACCGTTTTGATAACCCCATCAAGTCACATAATAAAACTTGTGAATGGCAAGGCCCAAACGACGAGGCCGAAGCCCAGCCCCATATCATCAAGGCCCCACTAAACATGTGTCGCGGAGGGCGATCACCGTATTCAATGAACCAAGAGTTCAATGGGCGTCGAACTGAAAACCTCCATTCACCCGTGTCTCCTCAAGGTCAAGGTAGATACGTGTCGCGGAGGGCGATCACCGCTCTACGATGAACGAGATTTCAACAGGGTGTTTTATTGACGGCATTAAAACTTAAGATTTTCTAAAAGGGTTTGATTTTTTAAAAAAAGTTCCATTTTTATAGTTTAATTTTAAAACTCCTTTTAAAATTAAAAGAGTCATGCCACATGTTTATTACCCCATGTATCATATACATATAAACATGTGCACGGATCTTGCATCATATGCAAAATCCCACGCTCGTATCGTATACGTGGTTGTTGCGCTTAACAGGGTAAACAGCATGTTAAAATCGCGTCCTAAACATACATCTAGCGCTTTGTATCACATACAAACTAAATGTAAAGCAGATATATACCGTGTTTAGATATGGCCCACCTATCCTAATAATTCTCCCAAGCCAATGAGAGAATTTTTCTAAAAAGAAAAGCAAAATTACAAGAGAGTAAACCCCAGTTACATTGAGGTATAAACTGAAAAGTAAAATTACATCGGATAGAGGGAGACGACACGCAGGCCGTATACACCAAAAACCTAGAGCCATATCCAACACCACACAATTACATATACGAACAATTCATACAATTATGTCAAACACGGTATATTGGAAACACATATCAAAAACGATTTTTGTAGTGTGTTCAAATTAGGATTGTGCAATTTTCAGTCACCCACATAATATTATAATTAAAACACTTTTAATCATAATTATATGGGAATTTCGACTTTTGCCTAAATTTTCAAGAAAACTTTTCAAATAAATCAAATTGACTTCTTTATGTATCATATACATAAATTTGCACCTTTTCTTGTAGATTCAATTTTAAAAAAAATATTCGGTGGATTTTTCGTAAAACCAAAAACAGGATTGAAACAGGTAAACACGCCAAGCATACATCACATGTACACAAAATATCACATGTACACAAAATATGATTTTAAATCCAGGACTAGCGTGGCTCTGATACCACTGTTGGGAAATCCCGGGGCAAAACACGCAGCAGAAGCAAAAGGTAAAAACAAAAAAAATTTAATTGCGCTGCCCAAGGATTTCCAACCCTGAGATCCGCTAGTTGAATTTAAAACCAGATACGAAAAGTGTTATACCTCAGAGTTTCAATCGGATGGTTAAAATAGGCGAGTCTGAGAAGTCCTTTTGCAACGTCCTTCCTCTACCGGTGATCCACACGAACAGTTTCCCGAACACAAGGTGCTAGCCTTGTGTTTCTTTCTCCAAAGGAACAAGGGAATCGAATCTACAGTTGTTGAACTCAAGAACTCCTTCTTTGAATTCAGAGCAAGGTGGCGCAACAATGGAGGAGAACAACAAAACTCCTTTTGTTTTCTACTCTCAAAAACCCTAGGAATCCCACACTTCGAATTTCTCTCTAACTCCTTAGAAGAATTCGACTTCTCTCCTTAGGAAGGTGGGTGGCGAATTTTCTCTCTCAACAAGGATGAAAATCGACTTGCCAAATGAATTAGGGTTTCGCACTTGTGTCATGGGCTAGGCGACTTTAGGCTTATATAATTACCAAAATTATTCTAATTTTATAAATATAAAATCATGATATTACAATAATATCATATTTTTAAGACTTGAATATCTAATTAAAATATTACCATAATATTTTAATTCAAATTCAAACTGCTATCTTAGAGAATCAAATGGAAGATCAAATCTTCCAATGGGACCCACCTAAGATAGGCGCCTAACTCCCTTAATTTATTGGAATTTTATAAATAAAAAATAACTCCTAAAATTAGGAAGTCATAACCAACTTATTTAATCCCAATGTTTTTGAATTAAAATATTACCATAATATCTTTAATTCAAATTTTGAATCTTGAATTTAAATTCTTTATTGAATTAAAATATTACCCCAATATCTTAATTCAAATCTTGAATTTCAAATTCAAATTCAAACTCATGATTTAAATTAATAAAACATTTCTAATAATTAAAATCACCTTAAAAGAGTCGCCACCCTCTATACCAATATTAGTGAATTTTATAAATCAATAATCTCCTAACTTTTAGGAAACTTATTTGATTTATTATTCCTAATATTTTAATTGTAAATAATTAATCCCTATTAATCATTTAACAATTATTTAAACTGTAGAAAACTTAAGACAAGACCTAATGTCCCAGACATTTCCTCTGTGTCTTAAATTGTGCCACCGGAGTGACCACGAATTATCCCTAATTCGTGTCCCTTCAATTGGTGTTCTAATCCTGCTCGTGTGTGACCCAGCAGGCCCCACGTGAAGTTGGCAGTAGGTCATCCCCATGACCTACAAGTCGTGAGCGGACTCTAGCAAGCCATCACGACTACCCAAAACACGTGAGTTATCGTTTGTTACCAAAACCGAATTAACCTTAGTACCTCCTTGACACCGACCCTATTGTTCTGCGATATCTTGGTCATGGATGAGGCACAGGAAAGTCATCCATGATCCAAACCTTTACTTTCTCGATCTCCTTGAGTAAGTCCCAATATACTGAGTGGCCACTCTTTCCTTGGACAGACTCATCGAGGGCGCCAGTGAGATATCTCCCAATCTAATGGGGAACAAAATCCCTTTTGATCAATCCACATTCCTCAGCACTGCAATCAACCAAACCCGTACTTGGCCCTTATGGCTACCCTGCTACGGGCAACGTTAGACTAAGCCAAAGTCTGACAACTGCAACGCCGGAATAATGATGACCTCAGGTCTAAGGCGTCATGACAGGCGTACAGGAGAGGCAAGCTGATGACTAAACCCATGCAGGACTCTCCGGGTCAGTCCAGCAACTCGTAACCCCTTACGTAATTGCACCATGACTCTCGTTCCAGCATCTAGTGCGTGCATCTCTATGCACCGAGGTCATGCTGATCTTAGTTCATTTTCGCTCCCACGAAAACAATCGATCAGGGACAGTTTTAGATTAATTATCTTATAATTAATCATGGACGTCATCACAGTAAGCATGCTAATAATATGATAACCATTAATTTATCTCTATAAATTAATCCATATGTTCATAACATACATAAAAAAAAGGATTGGCCCTAGGGCACAATTCCCAACAGTGGCTGCACGTCATTATAGATAACATCCTTCCGACTTCGCAGAAGAGCATGGGCACCAGAGAGATGGCCCTGATGATCTATCTCTTCCATTACCGCTACTGTGTCGACATTCCTCGCCTCATCATCCGCCAGATCCGTGAAGCCGCCACCAGTCCCTGATCGAACAGAAACATCATCTTCCCACATCTCATCAACACCATATGTGCTCGCGTTGGTGTTGCCCCATAGTCTACAGACAAGTGGATGGACCCTGACAACGATGTGGAGTACGAGAGGATCAGTGATGGGCATGGAGGCTGATAACTCTATAAATTTGAGTTATCTAGGCTTTATTTATGCCTTATTTTCGAGGCTTTTATATTATTTTAATAAGATTTGAGCTTAGTTTTATTTAAATGGTGACGTTTTATATTTTTAGAGAGTTTTTTTTTTATATTTTAGTTGTTTTTATGGTTTTTATTTATATTTTTATTAGTTTACCATCGAATCATTAAAAGAAATCAACTGTAATTTTAGTTTCTTGTTTTGCCAGAAACTCTTTTCAGTTCTTTCTTTGAGTGCAAGCAACGTTAATAACCTCCAGAATCCCGAGAAATCACGCTCCAACTTAAAAAATTACAGAAAATCACTGCACCAAGACACTCCCAGAATTTTTCTATAAATAGATCTCGACATTCTAAGCATTTGATACTTCAGCGACTTCGTCATTAGACGTCGTCTTCATAATGTTTCGATGGTCTTCGTCGTAGACGTGAGTATGTAGCGAGGCGAAGGTGAGAAGTTTAGTCTATTCCCTAGTTCTGATCGTGGTGGAGCTAAAGGTGGAGTCAAAATCCAGATCCCGAGTTCCGAAGAGGAGAGATTGACAACCTCATCCGTCGATTTCCTAGTTTGCTTATTGATTTCTTCTATCTCTCTTCTATGTTCTTAACTATGAGTGACCAGATTTCTTGTTTTCTCTAGAGTTGTGAACTATTTGATGATGATATGATAGTATTTTCATTATGATGATTATTTTGGTTCTTTATGTTCTTAAATTCAATTATCCTGTTTTAATTATATTATCTTGATTAGCTACCAAGATATTAGGAAGTCTTATTGGTGCTTCAAAAGAGACCCTTAAGATAGGCCATAGTTTAATTCCTCTTAGACACTGATTTATTGCATGGATGATTTATTAGTGTTTGTTAGTAGGACGAGAGTACCCTATGGGTCTGAGTATAGGTCCAAGACTAACCTCAACGGGTCTAAGTCCGAGTTTGGTGGTATCATATCCCTACCTTACCCATATTTATTTATATTAAATTATAAAGATAAAATTTTAAATATTTGATAGATATTAAACCATACCCCTCTTATGATCATCCATACATGAGACAAGGTAGATCCAAAATGCGTTGGGCTAGCTTTGATTAATGAAGTAATTGAGCATAATTTTTAGAAACCCAACAATGGAAATGTCATGTTTAAACCACAACTTGAAGTAAAAATCCCATATTATCTTTTTTTGGGGGCCCAAAATCCCTCATTTATCTCCTTTTTTGCACTTTGTCTCTGAATTTAAATTGAATGAATAAATTAGTCTTTGAATAATTGAAATATACGATTTGGTTAGAGGTATTTTAATTACCAACAACTTGGTCCTTAGTGAAGATTTGATTTTTGAATTTAAACGGATTTTGTATTTTTTGGTTTCGAAATTTGTATTAAATTATTACTTTTTAGTCATTAAATTTTAAATTTTTTTTTGTCAATGGTTTTGGGGGATATGGCAAAACATTTGTATGGAACACATTGACTACAATTATAAGCTCTAGAGGAGATATAGTTGTAGTAGGTAAACTAAAGATGAATAGTCTTAGAAATAATTCGAATATTCAACTTTTAAAATAAACTATTTTTTTTGTGAGCATTATAATGAATTAATTTTCTTTGTTAAAACAATAGCATCAAGTGGAATTGCATCCCAACTAATACAGGTGGATGTACCACACACTCTAGATTTGGGTTTCCAATTGAGTGCAATGAGGAAAGTACGTGCATTATAATACTAGATAGTGATATTGCATAACTCATTCTACAAACTGCTCTTTTATGTGACGAGACTCCCATGACTCATCGATAAGGGTGTTTAACGATTGGGTTGGGTTGGGCTAAAGAAAATAATTGAGTCAACCCATACCAAACAGTGGCGGGTTGACCCATATTATTTCTTTATTTTTTAAATAATTTGGTCCCTCTTAAATTTTTTTTCTTTAATTTAGTCCTTCTAAATATGTTTTTTCATGGACTAAATTGAGAAAAAAAATTTTATGTATAGACCAAATTGTCAAAATAATATTATTTGTGATATTAAAGTATAATTTTAACTAAATAAAAAATTAATTTTATTTTTTATTTTATAATTTTGCAGGCTGGCGGGTTGGGTTAGGTTGACCCAGCTCAAAATCTTGAAACCCGCAGCCTAAATCAAACCACACCGGGCTCAACTTTTTGAACCCAAGCCAACCCACTGGCCCAACCCAAACTGGCGGGTTGACCCAACCCACTGAACACCCCTACTCATATGTATTACTTTGAGGCTCTTGATATGACACTGAAGGATATTGATATTCATTTCCAGGCTCGATGAACATGTCAGTGAAACTATTCCTTTAGTCGGAAGATTTTACAAGTCAGAAAATATTAATTGCATAAATATTGATTACATCTTCCAATTCTAAGATTCCCTTCAAATTTCAACATCATCAATTTCCACTGACTTTGTCCTTTGCAATGACCATCAACAAAAGCCAAGGTCAGTCATTATCGATAATTGGTCTTTATTTCCCACATCCAGTGTTTACTCATGGTCAATTATATGTTGCATTATCTAGAATGTTCTCTAGATCTGATATTAAGATTTTATTAGCGCGTTAATCCAAGGACGAATCAATAGGAAAAGCTAAAAATGTTGTATATAGGGAAATTTTCCAAAATGTAAAATGATGATGTACATTAATCAATTTTTTTGAGATATGCTAATTTATCATATAATATTATCACATACTGTAAAGATGGTTGCATATAGTATAATTTGTAATTTATTTATGTTGGTTCACTATTCCAATGACCCTATCGAATCTATTGGTAGCGCTTTATATGGTGATCTTCTAGAAAATTATCAAGATGATAAATATTTTAGAGATAGAGCTATTCTTGATCCCACACTTGATGATGCCCACAAAGTAAATGAAATGTTGATTGGAAAACTTCCAAGTGAAGATAAGATATATTTGGGCCTTGATAGTATATGCAAGCACGAGGACAATTTTGAGATGTTGGCTGAATTATACACAACTGAAATATTGAATTCCATCAAATGGTCCAGGTTACCTAATCAATGAATTAGAGATAAAGTTGGATCATATGTCATGCTACGTAGAAACATTGACAAATCATGGGGCCTCTACAATGGAACTAGATTGATTGTTTTCAAACTTGATGAACATGTCATTGAAGTTATCCCATTAGCTAAAAGATCTGCAAGGCGGAAAATTCGAATTTCACAAATATTGATTACTCTTTCCAATTCTAAGATTTCTTTCAAAGTTCAACGTCTTCAATTTCCTTTGACTTTGTCCTTTGCAATGGCTATTAACAAAATCCCACATGCATGAATCGTTATCAACAGTTGATCAGTATCTACCACATGTAGTGTTAACTCATAGTCAATTATATGTTGCATTATCCAAAGTTTGTTTTGGGGAAGGCATTAAGATTTTATTTACATATTCAAAAAAGGATGAATCTAGGGAGAAAACTAAAAATGTTGTTTACAGGAAAGTTTTCGAAAATGTTAAATGACGATAAACGATAATATTTTTCTTTGTGATTTACTATTTAGCTATGGGTTTTTATCGTTGACACCAATTTTTAAATATTTTATTCGTTTACGATGTTATTAACATGAACCATCTAATCAGATTATAGCACGTAGTTTTATTGATGTTTATCGTACACAATATAGTGCATAGAATGTTGTATATTGTGTAACTTATTGTAATATAATAGTATAACCACATGTGTATCACATGGGTTAATCACTGTGTAATAACAAAATAATAAAAGTATTTTACACAAACTCAATGTTCATGATTATGAAATCATTTGAAGAATATTTTTATAGCCCAACCACCCGTGCATTGCACGGGTATAACTCTAGGTTGATACTACTACTAATAATAATAAATGCATTTATGGTGACAATCTATACTATATTATATGTGTGAGGGGTGTTTTGGTTGGTCAAAATTAATTTTATTTTGAAATATTAAAAGCGGAAAAAACAGTGGAGGGAGTTAAGTAACTTCCTACTACTTTGATGACTACAAAAATAAAAGAGGAAACTTATTATTTGGTCTCTCCTTTTTTTACTTAGTCAACAGTTTGGTCCCTAATTTATTTTGCATACACGGGCATGCAAAGCCCCTAGTATTATTTATGGTCACAGTGTCATAATTTAAAAAATACTTTAATATTTTCATAGTATTTTGATTAACATCAAAATCACAGTTTTGATAAAGAGATTTCAATTTATATATCTTAATTGTTTTTTTATATAAATAACGTAGTAAATAAATCAATCATAGATATTTATACTGTATAATATGGAATATATTCAATTAATAATTAATATAAATGTTGTTTCATTTAGGCAACAAGTAGGGTTCAAAAATTAATGTAATACATGAATTTTTGTTACCAGAATGAGTTACTACTATAAGGTAAAATTTTATGCAATTAATTGTCTAAACTTTATAAGCTAATCAAACAAAATTAAAGGTTTCATATTAATTTTTCAAAAGTTGATTGTCTGAAATAGGGATAAGTGTAATTTTCTTTTCATTATTGATTCAAGTTTCTTTTTTATAAAAATAAAATTTTAATCTATTAATTTTCAATTGTTTTTAGTCTTTGATCTATTAATAATTTCAATGAAGACCAATAAATTTAACCATTTATTTTTATAAGTTGATTTTAATTAAAAAAATAAATTGATTGTTTCATGTGCACATAGATCATTTTATTTTCAAAGTTTAAGCTATTAAATTATTAGGTGAAAGTCCATGAATAACTTTTAGAGTAAATAATAATTTGGTACTTGAAAGTTCACTAAGTTAATAACTTGTGATCAGCCCAAAAGTGAACAAGTTATTTGGCCTTCTTTTGATATATTTAAACTGATAATATATTATAATTAGACCAATTAATATGCTAAGGGTTGCAACAAGGTGTGGCGAAATAAAGTGGGTAGAATAGGTTAATTAGCGTTTATTTATTGTACATTATAAATAGGTGTTATTTAATGGTTTATTTAGTGTTTCAAATATCCAAACAAGGCCACACCAAGAGGGAAATACCTAGAATAATCTAGAAGATCACATTGAGCACAAGATATTCTTGTGCCGTTGGATGAGCCATCGCCACAAGGGAGGTAAATCTTGCGGCGCAAGTATCTGAGAGGGATATGACGTCAGCAAATATCTTCAGCGCAATATTACGTTGAACTATCACTTGAGCCAATGGCCCAAGTGGGAAATCTCGCAGCGCACGATATTTCGAAGCTGAAATATATAATTTGGACGGCTAAGATTCAAGATACGAAGATATAATCAAAATATCGCAGATATTTCGGTGCACTTCCGTGTTGGGTCGCCGGCCCAAGCAACGGCCCAAGCGCAAATCGTTTCCTTGACTTGCGGACCAAGCACACTACTCAACACTATAAATAGAGAGTGTCATTCTTTGCTCAAGGCACTGAAATCAGCCAATTCACATTTAGAATAGTTTAGAATAGTTCTCTGCCTAAAGCATGAGTAACTAAATAGGTAGATACTTGAGGAATTCCTCAAGGATATGACTTGAGTTCACAATGTTTCGTTGTAGAGTCCAGATGTTGATATTGCATTTATAAGGTATGATCAACTCCTTCAAAGGTAATTGTTGAAGTTGTTTATATGTTAGATTTATAGATCAATACTTTATTAGGGAATGAAGCTTGATATTCCTTGAGTTTGTCTCTTTCACGATTAATAAAGTTTGCTCTTTTAAACGTTTTATTCACATGGTTGGTTTACTAAAGAGTGTTCTATCTATCTTAAAAATGTAATTAAGATTATTATTGATATATATGTTTGTTCATTGTTCCAATACTGCAATAATATAGATTGCCTTGAAGAGCTTTGACAGAGTGCTCATTATCCATTATTGGTTGAGTGATTGATCCTAATCTTATGTTTCTCACCATTGTTTGATTGATTGTGTTTAAAGTCTAAATGCATCATTTAACTTGGTTAAGTAAATCCACATTAATTATCTATTCTCTGTGATGAATGAACTATGATAGTTTATCTCTAGGGTTTTCTCTCAAGTATTGTTTTGACTCATTATTCATTAAATCGTGACAACCCTAAATTCAAAAATTCATAACCAACAAACCCTTCATCACAATTCTCTTAGTCTCATCATATCGAGTTCTGCGAGAGATTCGACTTTGGGTTAGCATCTATACTATATTCTAATAAATATAGTTATACTTCTGAGGCTCGAGTATAATTAAATTTGATTCGCTTGACACCTTATGATGGGTGTCACATCAAGTTTTGACGTCGTTGTCGGGGAACTCTTTCTTGTGTTCCTAAGAAATTGTGATTTATTTTTTAGTCTTTATTTTAGTTTTGAGTCTTTATTTTTGTTTAGAGTCTTTATTTTTTTTTATTTAATTTGTTTTAGCCTAGTCTAGTTTTATTTTTCTTGTTTATTTAATTATTATTTTATTTTCTAGTATATGCCTAGGAGACCTTTAGAGCCTATAATTTCCCTAGATTTAGATTTAGATAAAACACTTAAATCCATAAAAAAGGGTAAAAGAGTACTTAACATGGAAAACTCAGGTAATAATCGTAGGTTAGATAACCAAGACCGCGAAGAAGTTCGCCAAAATAAAGGTCTAGACAATGGACGTCCTAGACCGAGAAGATCTATTAGAGAGGCATCCCAATCTAACGAACAATATGAGGTCCAAAGAAACGTGTTCCCTCAAATCCAAATGGATTTTGAGATCAAAGGACCACTTTTCAATGGGCTACCTAAGTTTCACGGATTGGCTAGTGAAAATCCCTTTACTCATTTGAAAAATTTGTATCTTCACTGCCGAACCATGAAACCCCTAACACCAAGCATAGAGGATGTTATGTGGAAAGTATTCCATCTCACCCTCGAAGGTAAGGCACTAGAGCGGTATACTCATTTGGGAACTTATGAACGAACATCTTATTTGTCCAGGGAAAATCTTAGGAGATATTTTCTCGATAAGTACTTTCCCGAAGCTAAAGCATCCGCTGCTAAACAACAAATCTGAGCTATAGAACAACGAGATAATGAAACGTTACTCGAGTACCTAACTAGATACCATGACCTTTTAGTAAAGTGTCCTAATCACCAGTATACTAAGGAGCGGATAGTAGAGTACTTTTGTAGTGGACTCCTAGAGGACGAGGCAAATCAAATTGATGTCGCGTCTAATGGATCAATTACTCGTCGGACACCCATTGTAAGGTGTCAAGCGAGTCAAATTTAATTATACTTAAGCCTCGCAAGTATAACTATATTTATTAAAATATAGTATAGATGGTAACCCAAGGTCGAATCTCTCGCGGAACTTGATGTGATGAGACTAAGAGAATTTTGATGAAGGGGTTATGAATTGGATAATTTAGGGTTGTCACGATTTAAAAATTACACTTTGGTACGCTGTGGTTTGACCCTATTTCACTTTAGTACCCTGTGGTTTGAAACCTGACACTTTGGTACCCTGAAGTATTCTCCATTAACACTTTGGTACCCTTTGGAGCTATTTTGTAATTTTAACCATAAAAAATTTTGCAAAAATTACATATTGACCCCAAAAAGTTTTTATAGTTTCCATTTTAGTCCCTAGATAATATGTATCCAGGGACCTATTTGTAATTTTTTGAAATTTTTTGGGGTCAATATGTAATTTTTGAAAAATTTGTTATGGTTAAAATTACAAAATAGCTCCAAAGGGTACCAAAGTGTTAATGGAGAATACCACAGGGTACCAAAGTGTCAAGTTTCAAACCACAGGGTACCAAAGTGAAATAGGGTCAAACCACAGGGTACCAAAGTGTAATTTACCCTAATATATATTATGAGTCAAAACAATACTTGAGAGAAAACCCTAGAGATAGACTATCATAGTTCTTTCACCATAGAGAATAGATAATTAATATGAATTTACTTAACCAAGTTAAACGATGTATTTAAAATTTAAACACAATCAATGAAACAATGGTGAGAAACATAAGATTAGGATAGATCACTCAACCTAACTAGGTTATGAGCAATTTGTCAAGGCTCTTCAAGGCAATCTATATTATTGTAGTATCGGAATAATGATCCAATATATATATCAAGAATAATCCTAATTATATTTATAAGATAGATAGAACATTCTTTAGCAAACCCTAAAAGAGCAACTTTATTAATCGAGAAAGAGACAAACTCCAGGAATGTCAAGGTTTCATTCCCTAATAAAGTACTGATCTATAAATCTAACATATAAACAACTTCAACAATCACATTTGAAGGAGTTGATCATACCTCATAAATGCAACATCAACATCTGGACTCTACAATGAATTATAGTGAACTCAAGTCATATCCTTGAGGCATTCCTCAACTATCTACCTATTTAGTTACTCATGCTCTAGGCAGAGAACTATTCTAAACTACTAATTTTGAGCTGTGCTCTCGCTACTGGGATGATTTGAGCGTGGAATGGTACTCTCTATTTATAGTCCGGAGTAGTGTGCTTGGTCCACAAGTCAAGGAAAATATTTGCGCTAGGGTCATTGCTTGCGCCGGCAGCCCAACAGGGAAGTGCATTGAAATATCTGCAATATTTCCATTATATCTTCGTATCTTGTATCTTAGCCGTCCAAATTATATGTTTAAGCTCTGGAATGTCCTGCGCCGCGAGATTTCCCACTTGGGCCGTTGGCTCAAAGTGACGGTGCAACGTAATATTGCGCTGAAGATATTTGCTGACGTCATACTGCTCTCAGATACTTGCGCCGCGGGATTTGTTTGAGATTATAGAGCGAGCGCAACAGAAAAAGTTGAAATTAAAAAAAAATTTAACAAAAACCTATAATCTCCTCCACGGGATCCACTACATGTGTTTATACTAGTGAGATGAGATGTTTACCTATATCAGAGAATGCTGAATGACTGCAATTTTCGAGATGTCCACAAACTCATGTCCTTTCTCTGCCGGTGATCCACAAGAACAGTTTGGTAGATACCCAGGTGCTAGCCTTCGATCTCTTCTCCAAGAGATCACGAGAGCCAATCTACAATCTTGAATCTTCAAGAACACTTCTTGAAGAACTCCAAGATTTGGTGGCGCAGAACCAAGAATCAAATTCATGGCCACACAACTCTAGGGTTATGCGACTTTCTCCTCTTTATCTCACACAACTCGCCTAAACCCCAAGTTTTAGGGTTTTCTCAAAACTCTCTTTTTCCCATTTGGAATAGGCGACTTTACCTTTCACTTTGGGCTAGGGCTTCTACGTGACTTATGTGTGTATTTATAGAGTCCCATTCCTAACTCATGAAAATAGGGAATTGTAATCATGAAAATAGGGAATTACTAATCTTGATTATAAGATTACACTAATATTATAATTCAAAATTAAAAGGCAATTTAAATTTAAATTTCAAGATCAAATCTTGAAACCTAAATCTTGCATGCCCACTTCCCATTGGTTGGAATGAGTTAGGAGGATTTGAATTCTTAATTAAAATATTACACTAATATCTTAATTTAAATTCAAAATGAATTCTTGAAATTCAAAATGCAAGATCAAATCTTGCACTTGATCCACAAGAATGCGCCACCCCCTTTATTAGTTTTATAGAATTTAATAAATAAGATAACAATCCTAACTCTTAGAAAGTTATAACCAACTTATTAGTATCCTTAACAAATTGAATTAAAATATTACCCTAATATCTTAATTCAAACTTGAATCTTGAATTCAAATTTAAATCTTGAATTCAAATCAACAAAATCATATTTCATTAATTAATTCAAGAGTGAGGCGCGACCCTCCTCTTGTTATCTTCCAATATTAGATAATATAAAAAATCAATAATCCCCTAACTTTTAGGAGACTTTGCCAATTCATTATTCCCTAATATTTGAAATAACAACTCAATTGTAAATAGATTAATCAAATTAACTATTTAACAATTAATATATTTAAACTTGTCTAACAAATTTAAATATCACAAACGTAGATTTTATTTAAGACAAGACTTCATGTCCTAAGACATTCAACTATGTCTTAAACTGTGCCACTAAAGTGACTCACGAATTAAACCCTAATTCGTGTCCCATTACAGTATCTTGATCCTGCTCATGTGTGACCCACTAGGCCTCACGGGAAATTGGCAGCAAGCCATCTCCATGACTCACAAGTCGAGAGCGGGCTCTAGCAAGCCATCACGACTACCCAAAACACGTGAGTTATCATTTTAATATTAACGACTTAACCTTAGTACCACCTTGTCATAATCCCTATTGTTACACAATATTTTGGTCATGGATAAGGCATGGGTAAATCATCCTTGTAATCCAAACCATGACTTTCTCGATTCCTTGAGTTAGTCCCATTACCTTGTGCGGCCACACATACCTTGGACAATCTCATCGAGGGGCCCAGTCAAATATCTCTCATCTTAATGAGGGACAAAATTCCTTCTTGGTCAACCACATTCCTCAGCACGGCAAACAACTAAACCCGTACCTAGCCTGTATGGCTACCTTGTTACGGGCAACGTTGGACTAGGCCAAAGTTCAACATCTACAACGCCGGAATAGTCAAGACCTCAGGTCTAAGGGCATCGTGACTAGTGCACAGGAGAGACTAGCTTATGATTAAACCCATGCAGGACTCTCCGGGTCGGTCCAGCAACTTGTAACCCTTTACATAACTGCACCATGACTCTCGAGAATCATCACATGCGTGTATCTCTATACACCGAGGTCATGCTGGTCTTAGTTCATTCACGTTCCCACGTGAATAATGGACCAGGGACAGTTTAGAATAATTATCACATAATTAATCAAGGATTGTTATCACAGTAAACATGCTAATAATATGATAACGACACAATTTATCATCCATAAATCAGTTGAACAATATGTTCATACATATAAAATGATTGGCCCTAGGGCACAATCTCCATCAAACTCCCACTTGCACTAGGTACAATCATTAATCCAACTGTTCCTACACTAGGTACATTGATCAATGTGTCTAATCCCCATCGATGTTACATGGCGTTCATGTATGACCCGTGCAAGAGGTTTCGTAAGAGGATCGGCAACATTATCCTTGCCTGCTACTTTACATATCTTGACATCACCTCTGTCAATCATCTCTATAACGAGGTGATAACGTCTGAGTATATGCTTGGTCCTCTGATGGGACCGGGGCTCCTTGGCTTGTGCAATAGCACCACTATTGTCACAATACAAGGTTATAGGATCAGTAATGGTCGGAACCACACCAAGCTCAACAATGAACTTCCTAATCCATACAGCCTCCTTCGCTGCATCTGATGCTGCTATATACTCAGCCTCCGTTGTAGAATCAGCAATCGTGCTTTGCTTGGAACTCTTCCAACTCACGCTGCCACCATTCACGAGAAACACGTATCCAGACTGCGATTTAAAATCATCTTGGTCGGTTTGAAAACTGGCATCTGTGTAACCAATTACACATAGCTCTTCATCAGTTCCACCGTAAACCAAGAATTCATCCTTAGTCCTTCTCAAGTACTTAAGGATGTTTTTGACAGCGGTCCAATGATCCTCACCAGGGTCTTGTTGGAACCGGCTCGTCATACTCAGGGCAAATGACACATCTGGTCGAGTACACAACATGGCATACATGATGGATCCTATTGTCGAAGCATAAGGGATGCCACTCATGCGCCCTCGCTCATCAAGTGTCTTGGGACATTGATTCTTGCTCAGGCCTAAACCATGATTCATCGGTATGAATCCCTTCTTGGAATCCTGCATACTGAACCGTTTCAGTACCTTATCCAAGTATGTACTCTGACTTAATCCAAGAAGCCTTCGAGACCTATCTCTATAGATCTTGATGCCCAGAATATAGAAAG
This sequence comes from Chamaecrista fasciculata, assembly GCA_003254925.1. Classification (NCBI taxonomy): domain Eukaryota; kingdom Viridiplantae; phylum Streptophyta; class Magnoliopsida; order Fabales; family Fabaceae; genus Chamaecrista; species Chamaecrista fasciculata. The sequence goes on along the minus strand of QANZ01015375.1, from coordinate 25,865 downwards.
CTTCTCCTAAGTCCTTCATTAAGAATGATTTTCCCAACCAAGATTTTACAATCTCCAAGCTAGGAATGTCATTTCTAATGAGAAATATGTCATCGACATATAGCACCAAGAACACAATTGTGCTCCCACTAACCTTCTTGTAAACACAAGGCTCATCAGGGTTTTGTAAGAAGCCAAACTCTTTTACTACCTCATCAAAACGATGATTCCAACTCCGGGATGCTTGCTTCAATCCATAAATGGATCTCTGGAGTTTGCATACCTTCTCTGGTTCCTCCGGACATACAAACCCCTCGGGTTGTGTCATGTACACATCTTTGGGCAGCTTTCCATTAAGGAATGCTGTTTTGACATCCATTTGCCATATCTCATAGTCATAATATGCGGCTATGACAAGGAGGATCCTAATGGACTTGACCATTGCAACTGGGGAAAACGTTTCATCATAGTCAATACCATGACGTTGAATGAACCCCTTCGCAACTAGCCTGGCCTTAAAGACATTAACGTTGCCATCCATGTCGGTTTTCTCTTTTAAAACCCACTTGCACCCTACGGCTTTTACACCTTCAGGTTGATCGACTAAGGTTCATACCTTATTGTCGTACATGGATTGCATCTTTGCCTTCATGGCTTCAACCCATTTTTCAAAGTTGGGACCCACAATAGCTTCTTGATAGGTGGTAGGCTCACCACGCTCCGTGAGCAACACATCCTTGTTCTCAGTCATAAAAAATCCATATCTTTGAGGTTGAGAACGTGTTCTATCAGACCTTCGTGGTCCTTGTGCTACTAGAGGAGCTTCCACAATGTCTTGTGGCTCTTCTCTGTTTTCCGTCTGCGCCTCTATAGTGTCTTGTGGATCTTGAACCTATTCAAGATCTATCTTACTCCCACTGTCTCTTTTGGAGACAAAATCCTTTCCTAAAAAGAATCCATTTCTGACTACAAACACTTTGTTGTTAGATGGGTAGTAGACATAATACCCTCTTGTTTCCTTGGGGTATCCCACAAATAAACACTTTAGATATTTGGGAGACAGTTTATCGTTAGCCTGTTGCTTAACATAAACTTCACATCCCCATACCTTGAGGTAAGACAAACTGGGTCTCTTCCCAGTCCATATCTCATATGGTGTCTTCTCAACTGCCTTAGACGGAACACGGTTAAGTGTGAATGCAGCAGTTTCTAGAGCATGCCCCCAAAAGGATGGTGGAAGATCAGCCTAACTCATCATAGATCGGACCATATCTAATAAAGTCTGATTCCTCCTCTCAGAAACACCATTCCACTGTGGAGTTCCAGGAGGGGTAAGTTGTGAGACTATCCCACAACTTCTAAGATGATCAATAAACTCTTGGCTCAAATACTCGCCTCCTCGATCGAATTGAAGGGCTTTGATTTTCTTGCCAAGTTGGTTCTCTACTTCACTTTGGAATCTTTTGAACATTTCAAAAGACTCTGACTTGTGCTTCATTAGGTAGATATAGCTATACCTACTGAAGTCATAAGTGAACGTTATGAAGTAGGAGTAACCACCCCTAGCTTGAGCAGTCATGGGTCCACATACATCACTATGTATGATTCCCAATAAGTCAGGTGCTCTCTCACTGTGGCCAGTGAAGGGCGCCGTTGTCATTTTACCAAGTAAACAAGATTCGCAAGCATCATATGATTCAAAATCAAATGAGCTTAGAAGTCCATCTTTATGGAGCTTCTCTAGGCGTTTCTCATTTATATGGCCCAAATGACAATGGCAAAGGTACGTAGGATTTGATTCGTTAATCTTAATCCTTTTGGTATCAACGTTATAGATATTGTTATGGTGGTGTTGTTCTAATTTTAAGACGTAATGATAATCTTGCAAATCACCATAAGCAAATAAAACATTGTCTTTATAAATAGAACACCTTCCATTGCCGTTTACACATGTATAACCTTCCTTATCCAAATAAGAAAGGGAAATAATGTTTGAACTCAATGAAGGTACATAATAAAAATTATTCAAAATGAAAATAAGCCCAGAGGGCAATAAAAGCTCGTATGTTCCCACAGCAATAGTAGCAACTCTTGCTCCATTGCCTATGCGTAGGTCCACCTCACTTCTGTCCAGCTTTCTACTGTCTCTAAGACCCTGCACATTTGTACAAATGTGAGAACCACATGCTCTATCTAATACCCAAGTGGTTAAAGTAGACATGTGAACGTCTATAACAAAGATACCTGAAGTAGAGACTTCACCGCTCTTCTTCTTCTTTTGATCTTCAAAATACAATTTGCAATTTCTTTTCCAATGTCCTGGCTTTTGGCAGAAAAAGCAGATTGCATCCTCTGTGGGCTTCGCCTTCTTGGCAGGTTTTGGGTTAGGCTTGTCCGCTGGCTTGGTCTCACCAACCAGGGCTTTACCCTTCCTCTTTCTTTTGCCCTTCCCTTTCCCCTGGTTTTTCTTAACCATCAAGATTGCATCAAGCGCCTTTTTGATGGATGCATCAGCAGTCTTGAGCATCCCATGCAGTTCAGAAATCGATTTCTCCATTCCATTCATGTTGAAGTTCATGACAAATTGGTCATAACTTCTAGGCAGCGAGTTTAGGATCAAATTTGTTGAAAGCTCTAGAGTAATGGGAAATCCCAGCCTACTAAGGTGATCTATGTACCCCTTCATCTTCAAGACGTGGGTACTAACGGATGCACCTTCAGCCATCTTGCAAGAGTGTAGGGCCTTAGTGGTCTCATACTGATGGAGATTGTGCCCTAGGGCCAATCATTTTATTTATGTGTTATTTGAACATATGTTATTTTTGATTAATTTATAGAGATAAATTATGTTGTTATATTATTAGCATGTTTACTATGATAGCGTCCTTGATTAATTAAAAGATAATTAATCTAAAACTGTCCCTGGTCGATCATTCACGTGGGAACGTAAATGAACCAAGACCAGCATGACCTCGGTGTATAGAGATACATGCACTAGATGCTTCTCGAGAGCCATGGTGGAATTTTGTAAGGGTTACAAAATTACTGGACCGACCCGGAGAGTCCTGCATGGGTTTAGTCATAAGCGAGCCTCTCCTGTACACCTGTCACGATAGCCTTAGACCTGAGGTCTTGACTATTCCGGCATTGTAGTTGTCAAACTTTGGCCTAGTCCAACGTTACCCGTAGCAGGGTAGCCATA
>QANZ01015375.1:0-13654 GCA_003254925.1 Chamaecrista fasciculata | reverse complement strand
TAGTTCCCGTTTTCACTTGGGAAGAAGTGAAGGAGGCTAGCACCTAGGCATCTGCCAAACTGCTCGTGTGGATTACTGGTAGAGGAAGGACACTCTGTGGACTTCTCAAATTCGCGAATACGATAAGTCACCGATCAAAACTAGGTAAACATCCTTTCTAATCTGGTATAAACATAGTTAGTGGATCCTGGAGGGAATCACAGAGTTAGCTTTTAGTTTTAATTGCGTTTTAGTCCAAATTTTAATTTTTCCTTCCGCTGCGCTCCCTCTGTGATTTCCCAACACATACCTGTCTTGCCTAGCCTGTTGCTGGAACATTTCCTTGAGATGCGTGACCATCTCATAAGCCGTCAACATTTCCAAGTTCTTTTGCAACTCTGGAACCATTGTGGCTAGCATCAGGCAAGCAACGTCCACAGAGTCATTGAAGTGCTTCTCATAAGCAGTTCTTTGCGCTCTTGGAGCGTCGTTGGCAGGCTCTTCAGGGGGAGGGTTTTCTAGGACATAAAGCTTCCTTTCTTGGGTGAGAACAATTCTCAAATTACGAAACCAATCAAGGAAGTTCGTCCCATTTAACTTATCCTTCTCAAGGATAGATCGCAGTGATAACGCTGAACTTATATTGTTTGCCATGATTCTACGATTGAGATATGAAAGTTAATTAGCAAAAAAAAGGTCGACCATTTTATAAAACCCAGCAAAATTAATATTAGTGGCTAAGATCCATATTTCACCAAAGATTACCTACGCTTGGGCAATAACGCAACCTTAGGTTATTTAGGTAGGTAACTCTTTACCAATCACATCATATGTGACTCTTAGATATTTATGGGACTGTATCATCGTATGATACTTATTATGGCATGTTTATCCCATCTAATGCCTTGAGGTCCAAACCCGATTTGATAACCCCATTAAGTCACACAATAAAACTTCTGAATGGCCAAACTCACAACAATGAGGCGAAAGCCCAACTCTACATCATCAACGCCCATCAAACACGTGTAGCTTGGGCTATCACTGCATCCAACAAACCAAGATTTCAATAAGGCATCGTGTTGAATCTTCCATTCACCCGTGTCTCCTCAAGATAAAAGTAGATACGTGTAGCTTGGGCTATCACTGCTCCACAATGATCAAGATTTTAACAGGGTGTTTTATTGATGGCATTAAAACTTCAGATTTTATAAGGGTTCAATTTTTGGTTCAATTTTAAATCCAATTTTAAAATTAAACAAGTGTGCCAAGTGTTTTCCCCCATGTATCATATACATATAAACACATGCACAAATTTTGTATCACATACAAAATCCTACGCTCGTATCAAATACGTGGTTGTGCGTAATATAAAATTTGCATGTTAAAATCGCGAACCCTAAACATACATCTAGCGCCAATTTGTATCACATACAAAAACTAAATGCATAAAATAACCGTGTTTAGATATGGCTCATCTACCCTAAATTCCTTCAAGCCAATGAGAGAATCTTTCTAAAAGAAAAAGAAAAAATTACATTGGGAAACCTCATTTGAACATATGAGGGGAGTGAGATGAGAAAAGAAATTTACATCCAGAATGTAGGGAGACGACACGCAAGTCGTATTTACCAAAATAAGACCTAGAGCCATATCTAACACCATACTCAAACATACATGAACAATTCATATATATATATGTACACGGCATCAACAACACACAAAAAAATGATTTTTGATTGTGTTCAATTAGGGTTTGTGCAATTTAACATGCCTTCTTGAAAAATAAGTCTTGCATCAATAATTCAAAATTTCAAGAATCATATTCAAGAAATCGAATTTATTGACCCAAAATTTATAAATTCACAATTTACAATATTCAGCCAAGACCTAAACTTTTCAAGAAAATTTTAAAATCAATCAAATTGATTACCTTATGTATCAAATACATAAATTTGCACCATTCTTAGATTCGGTTAAAACGTGTGGTAGACAACTGCAAAATTCGAGCATATAGATAAACACACAAACATACATCAACATGTATATTCACAAAACTAGCATAAACACACAGATAGCGTGGCTTTGATACCACTGTTTGAGATTATAGAGCGAGCGCAGCGGAAAAAGTTAAAATTAAAATTTTTTTTAACAAAAACCTATAATCTCCTCCACGGGATCCACTACATATGTTTATACCAGTGAGATGAGATGTTTACCTATATCAGAGAATGCTGAATGACTGCAATTTCCGAGAAGTCCACAGACTCGTGTCCTTCCTCTGCCGGTGATCCACACGAACAGTTTGGCAGATACCCAGGTGCTAGCCTTCGATCTCTTCTCCAAGAGATCACGGGAACCGATCTACAATCTTGAATCTTCAAGAACACTTCTTGAAGAACTCCAAGATTTGGTGGCGCAGAACCAAGAATCAAATTCTTGGCCACACAACTCTAGGGTTATGCGACTTTCTCCTCTTTATCTCAGACAACTCGCCTAAACCCCAAGTTTTAGGGTTTTCTCAAAACTCTCTTTTCCCATTTGGAATAGGCGACTTTACCTTTCACTTTAGGCTAGGGCTTCTAGGCGACTTATGTGTGTATTTATAGAGTCCCATTCCTAACTCATGAAAATAGGCAATTATAATCATGAAAATAGGGAATTACTAATCTTGATTATAAGATTACACTATTATAATTCAAAATTAAAAGGCAATTTAAATTTAAATTTCAAGATCAAATCTTGAAACCTAAATCTTGAATGCTCACTTCCCTTTGGTTGGAAAGAGTTAGGAGGATTTGAATTCTTAATTAAAATATTACACTAATATCTTAATTTAAATTCAAAATGCATTCTTGAAATTCAAAATGCAAGATCAAATCTTGCACTTGATCCACAAGAATGCGCCACCCCCTTTATTAGTTTTATAGGAATTTAATAAATAAGATAACAATCCTAACTCTTAGGAAGTTATAACCAACTTATTATTATCCTTAACAAATTGAATTAAAATATTACCCTAATATCTTAATTCAAACTTGAATGTTGAATTCAAATTCAAATCTTGAATTCAAATCAACAAAATCATATTTCATTAATTAATTCAAGAGTGAGGGGTCACCCTCCTCTTGTTATCTTCCAATATTAGAGAATTTAATAAATCAATAATCCCCTAACTTTTAGGAGACTTTGCCAATTCATTATTCCCTAATATTTTAAATAACAACTCAATTGTAAATAGATTAATGAAATTAACTATTTAACAATTAATATATTTAAACTTGTCTAACAAATTTAAATATCACAAACATAGATTTTATTTAAGACAAGTGTTCATGTCCTAAGACATTCAACAATGTCTTAAACTGTGCCACTAAAGTGACTCACGAATTAAACCCTAATTCGTGTCCCATTACAGTATCTTGATCCTGCTCATGTGTGACCCAGCAGGCCTCACGTGAAATTGGCAGCAAGCCATCTCCATGACTCACAAGATGAGAGCGGACTCTAGCAAGCCATCACGACTACCCAAAACACGTGAGTTATCGTTTTAACATTAACGACTTAACCTTAGTACCACCTTGTCATAATCCCTATTGTCACACGATATTTTGGTCATGGATAAGGCGTGGGTAAATCATCCTTGTAATCCAAACCATGACTTTCTCGATTCCTTGAGTTAGTCCCATTACCTTGTGTGGCCACACATTCCTTGGACAGACTCATCGAGGGGCCCAGTCAAATATCTCTCATCTTAAAGAGGGACAAAATTCCTTCTTGGTCAACCACATTCCTCAGCACGGCAAACAACTAATCTCGTACCTAGCCTGCATGGCTACCCTGTTACGGGCAACTTTGGACTAGGCCAAAGTTCAGCATCTACAACGCCGGAATAGTCAAGACCTCAGGTCTAAGGGCATCATGACAGGTGCACAAGAGAGACTAGCTTATGATTAAACCCATGCAGGACTCTCCGGGTCGGTCCAACAACTTGTAACCCTTTACATAACTGCACCATGACTCTCGAGAAGCATCAAATGCGTGCATCTCTATACACCGAGGTAATGCTGGTCTTAGTTCATTCACGTTCCCACGTGAATAATGGACCAGGGACAGTTTAGAATAATTATCACATAATTAATCAAGGATTGTTATCACAGTAAACATGCTAATAATATGATAACGACACAATTTATCATCCATAAATCAGTCAAACAATATGTTCATACATATAAAATGATTGGCCCTAGGGCACAATCTCCATCGGGATTTACCTCCCTTGCACCGACGACTCATCCAATGGCACAAGAACATCTTGTGCTCAAGGTGATCTTCTAGATTATTCTAGGTATTTCCTTCTTGGTTTGTGATCAGCCCAAAAGTGAACAAGTTATTTGGCCTTCTTTTAATGTGTTTATAATAATAATATATTATAATTAGACCAATTAATATGCTAAGGGTTGCACCAAGGTATGGCATAATAAAATGGATAAAATAGGTTAATTAGTGTTTATTTATTGTATTTTATAAATAAGTGCTATTTAATGGGTTTTTAGTGTTTCAGATATCCAAATAGGGTCTAACCAATGGGAATCATCTAGAATCAACGAGAAGATATCAAATCGCACAAGATATTGTTGCGCCTCCACGTGGGCCGCCGGCGCAAAATAGGAATTCTCGCGGCGCAGGACTCTTAAAAGAATATGACGTCAACAAGTAAACTTGAGCTCCAAGATATGGAAGAGTATGACGTCAACAAGTAACTTATTAAGCTCCAAGATATGATTTGGACGATCAGGATTGAAGATATCAAGATATCATCCAACGGCCCATATTCCTTAACTTGGGGACCAAGCATACTATTCAAGCCTATAAATAAAGCTCTCATTCACTTCTCAATTCGTCACTTTCAATCCCAATTCACACCCCAACACCTCAACTGGAGGCAAACGTAGAGTAGATTTAGAGAGTAGTTGTCAATAGGTTTCTCTATGATGAGAGCCTAAACACTGTTCATCCTAGAGGAGAATCCTGAAGGAAACCGGAGTTCATGGTTCTTCATAATCTAGGGAGTTGTTATTTAATTATGTTTATTCATTGATTGCTCTTAGAACTAAATGTTTTATTTCGAAGTACAATTATATGAATTGGTCAATCAAACTTGGTTAAAGTAATGAGACCTTGACATTCCCGGAGTTTGTCTCTCTCACGATTAATGAAGTTGCTTTTTAGGGTTTGCTAAAGAGTGGTTTACATATCTTAGATTATATAATTAGGATTGTTCCTTATTACTTATATTTGTTTATTGTTCCGATGTGGCAATAATATAGATTTCCCTCTGGCAAATAGCTCATAAACCTAGTTTTAAAATGAGTTACCTATCTTAATCTTATATCTTTCACCATTGTTCTTGGTTATATTCGAAGTTTAGATAATATCTTTGAATGTGGTTGGTGTTGGGAAATCATAGGGTCAGCACAGCGGAAAACACGGTAAATTAAAATTTTTTGGCTTCCCTATGATTCCTTCCAGGATCCACTATCTACATTTATATTAGTTAAAGAAAGAAATTTACCAAATTTCAATCTGTGCGGATGAACTTGCGAATTGAGAAGTCCACTCCAAGTGTCCTTCCTCTGCCGGTGGTCCACACGAGCAGTTTGGCAGATGCCCAGGTGCTAGCCTCCCTCACTTCTTCCCAAGTGAAAACGGGAACTTTATCTACGAGTCTTGAATGTTCAAGAATCAGTAATCGTGCTCTACTTGGAAACTTTCCAACTCACGATGCTACCGTTCAGGAGAAATACGTATTCAAACTGCGATTTAAAACATCTTGGTTGGTTTGGAAAACGGGCACCTGTGTAACCAATTACACATTAGTTCCACCATAAACCAAGAATTCATCCTTAGTTCTTCTTAAGTACTAAAGGATGTCTTTGACAGCGGTCCAATGATCCTCACCAGGGTCTTGTTGGCACCGGCTCGTCATGCTTAGGGCAAACCATGATTCATCACTATGAATCACTTCTTGGAATCTCGCATACTAAACCCCTTCAGTATCTTATCCAAGTATGTACACTGACTTAATTTAAGAAGCCTTCGAGATCTATCTCTATAGATCTAGATGCCTAGGATATAGGCAGCTTCTCCTAAGTCTTTCATTGAGAATGATTTTCCCAAGCAAGATTCACAATCTCCAAGGTTGGAATATCATTTCCAATGAGTAATATGTCATCGACATATAGTACCAAGGACGCAATCTTGCTCCCACTAACCTTCTTGTAAACACAAGGCTTGTCAGAGTTTTGTAAGAAGCCAAACTCTTTGACTACCTCATCAAAACAATGATAACAGCTTCTTGATAGGTGGTAGGCTTACCACGCTCCATGAGCGACACATCCTTGTTTTCAGTCACCAAAGATCCATATCCTTGAAGTCGAGAACGTGTTCTATCAGACCTTCGTGGTCCTTGTGTTACTAGAGGAGTTTCCACAACGCCTTGTGGCTCTTCTCTAGTTTCCATCTGCGCCTCTGAAGTGTCTCGTGGATCTTGAACCTTTTCAAAATCTATCTTACTCCCACTGTTTCTTTTGGAAACAAAATCCTTTCTAAAAGGAATCCACTTCTGACTACAAACACTTTGTTGTCAGATGGGTAGTAGACTTAATACCCCCTCGTTTCCTTGGGGTATCCCACAAATAAACACTTGAGGGTTTTTGGGAGATAGTTTATCGTTAGGCTGTTGCTTAACATAAACTTCACATCCCCAAATCTTGAGGTAAGACTAAATGGGCCTCTTCCCATTCCATATATCATATGGTGTCTTCTCAATTGGCTTAGACGGAACATGGTTAAGTGTGAAACCAGTAGTTCCTAAAGAATGCCCCGAAAAGGATGGCGGAAGATCAGCTTGACTCATCATAGATCGAACCATATCTCATAAAGTTTGATTCCTCCTTTCAGAAACACCATTCCTCTGTGGGGTTCCAGGAGAAGTAAGTTGTGGGACTATCCCACATCTCCTAAGATGATCAATAAATTCTTGACTCAAATATTCGCCTCCTCGATCGGATCGAAGGACTTTGATTTTCTTGTCAAGTTGGTTCTCTACTTCATTTTGAAATCTTCTGAACGTTTCAAAAGACTCGGACTGGTATTTCATTAGGTAGACACAGTCAATCCTACTGAAATCGTCAGTGAACGTAATTAAGTACGTGTAACCACCTCTAGCTAAAGTACTCATGGGTCCACATACATCACTATGTATGATCCCCAATAAGTCGGACGCCCTCTCACTGTGGCTAGTGAGGGGTGCCTTTGTCATTTTTCCAAGTAAGCAAGACTCGCAAGCATCATATGATTCGAAATCAAACGAGCTTAGAAGTCCATCTTTATGGAGCTTCTCTAGGCGTTTCTCATTTATATGGCCCTAACGACAGTGCCAAAGGTCTGTAGGATTAGATTCTCTAATCTTAATCCTTTTCCGTATCAATGTTATAAATATTTTTATCGCGTTGTTGTTCCAATTTTAAGATGCAATGATTATCAAATAAACATTATCTATATAAATTGAACTCCTTTCATTACAGTTAACACATGTAAAAACTTCCTTATCCAATAAGAAAGAGAAACATTGTTTGAACTTAAAGAAAGTACATAATAACAATGAATAAGCCCAGAGGGCAAAACAAGCTCGCATGTTCCTACAGCAATAGCAGCAACCCTTGCTCCATCGCCTTTACGCAGGTTCATCTCGCTTTTGTCCAGCTTTCTACTGTCTCTAAGACCCTGCACATCAAATGTGAGAACCACGTGCTGTATCTAATACCCAAGTGGTTAAGTAGAAAAGGACTCTTATAACAAAGATACCTGAAGTCGAGGCCTTATCGCCTTTCTTCTGTTTCTTTAGATCTTCCATATACAATTGGCAATTCCTCTTCCAGTGTCCTGGCTTTTGACAGAAAAAGCAAATTGCATCCTTTGCGGGCTTTGCCTTCTTGGCAGGTTGTGGATTGGGCTTGGCCACTGGCTTGGTCTCACCATCCATGACGTCAGCCTTCCTCTTTCCTTTTCCCTTTCCCTTCCCTTGGTCTTTCTGAGCTATCAGGACTGTTGCAGGCGCCCTTTTCATGGATGCTTCAACAGCCTTAAGCATCATATGCAGCTCAGAAACTGATTCCTCCATTCCACTCATCTTAAACTCCATGACAAACTGGTCATAAGCTTTAGGCAGAAAACTCAGGATCAAATCCGTCGCAAGCTCTGGAGTAATGGGAAATCCTAGCCTACCAAGGTGATCTATGTACCCCTTCATCTCCAAGATATGGGTACTTACGGATTCACCTTCAGCCATCTTACAAGAGTGTAGAGCCTTAGTGGTCTCATACCTCTCTCTCCTAACCTATTGCTGGAACATTTCCCTGAGACGTGTTATCATCTCAAAAGACATCAACATTTCCAAGTCCTTTTGCAACTCGGGAACCATTGTGTCTAGCATCAGGCAAGAGACCTCCAAAGAGTCATCGAAGTGCTTCTCATAAGCATTCTTCTGAGCTCTTGAAGCGTCTTTGGCAGGCTCCTTAGGGATAGGTTTGTCCAGGACATAAAGCTTCCTTTGTTGGGTGAGAACAATTCTCAATTTGCGAAACCAGACAAGGAAGTTCGTGCTATTCAATTTATCCTTCTCAAGGATAGATCGCAGTGAAACCGTTGAACTAACATTTGCCATTTGATTCTACAATTTTAGATATGAAAGTTTATTTAGCAAAATATAAATCCACCATTTTATAAAACCCAGTAAAATTATTATTAGTGGCTAAGACCCATATTTCACCAAAGTTTACCGTCGCAGAGGCGATCATGCACCCTTAGGTTATTTAGGTAGGTAACACCTTACCAATCACATCTCATGTGACTGTATCATCACATGATACTTATTATGGCATGTTTTGTTGGGAAATCACAGAGGGAGCGCAGCGGAAAAATTAAAAATTTTAAACTCAAAACTTGATAAAACTAAAAGGCTAACTCTGTGATTCCTTCCAGGATCCACTAACTATGTTTATACCATGTAAGAAAAGATGTTTACCTAGTTTCAATCGGTGACTTATCGTGTTCGCGAATTTGAGAGAAGTCCACTGAGTGTCCTTCCTCTACTGGTGATCCACACGAGCAGTTTGGCAGATGCCTAGGTGCTAGCCTCCTTCACTTCTTCCCAAGTGAATATAGGAACTCTATCTATGATTCTTGAGTAATCAAGAAGTGTTCTTGATTATCAAGATTGATTGGGCTAGGCGAATTTTCACTCTCAATAGAAGCTCTAGGCGAAATTCTTGGTCTAACCAAGAATTGATGTGTGTTGTTAATTCTCTATGAGTTAGGCGCCTAGTGCCTCTATTTATAGTGTTCTCATTCCTAGTTTTAGGGAATCCTAATCCAATTAGGATATCTCTAAGATATGGGATATCTTTTAGATATCTCAAAATATCTTTTGATTTATAATATTAAACTTAATATTATAATTCAAAAATAAAGCCCAATTTTCGAATTTGACCTATCCAAGATCAAATCTTGGATCAAATCTTGATTTGCTCAAATCCTATTGGTTGGAATGAGTCATGAGATTTTGATTTTATAATTTAAATATTACTTTAATAATTAAATATAAAAATCGACTTTAGCCTAGACCCAAACTCTAAAATGCAAGATCAAATCTTCCATCCCAAGAAAGGGGGTAGGCGAAATTCTCATGGAGTTTTTGGAGGAATTTTATAACAACCCAAACTCCTTAGGTAGTTATAACTAATTCCTAACAATTTTGAATAAAAGAATTACCTTAATATCTTTTAATTCAAATCCTATATCTTTTCCAAAAGATATTTATCTTATCTTTATTTAATTAATAAAAACAATTTCTATTAATAAAAACAAAGATAATGAGGCGCCACCCTCATCCTTTTATTTCCCAATTTTAGTGAATTTAATAAATCAATAATTCCCTAATTTTTAGGAAACTTATTTAATTTATTTATTCACTAATATTTTAATTGTAAAACTATTTAACAATTAATTTAAATTTAAATTTGTCCAACAAATTTAAAACCTTAATCATAGATATTTATTTAAGACAAGATTTAATGTCCTAAGACATTTAACTATGTCCTAAATTGTGTCACCTAAGTGACTCACGAATTAACCCTAATTCGTGTCCCAAAAATTAGCATCTTGATCCTGCTCATGTGTGACCCAGCAGGCCTCACGTGAAGTTGGCAGCAAGTCATCTTATGACTCACAAGTCGTGAGCGGACTCTAGCAAGCCATCACGACTACCCAAAACACGGGAGTTATCGCTTTAACGTTTTAACGATTTAACCTAAATACCACCTTGTCATAATTCCTATTGTCTCACGATATTTTGGTCATGGATCAGGCACGGGAATGTCATCCAAAATCCAAACCACAACTTTCTCGATTTCCTGAGTTAGTCCCAATTCCCAGCGTGGCCACGCATTTCTTGGACAGACTCATCGAGGGCGCCAGTTAAATATCTCTCATCTTAATGAGGGACAAAATCCCATCTTGGTCAACCACATTCCTTTGCACGGTAATCAACCAAACCCGTACCTAGCCTGTATGGCTACCCTGCTACGGGTAACGTTGGACTAGGCCAAAGTTTGACAACTACAATGCCGGAATAGTCAAGACCTCAGGTCTAAGGCTATCGTGACAGGTGTACAGGAGAGGCTCGCTTATGACTAAACCCATGCAGGACTCTCCGGGTCGGTCCAGCAATTTGTAACCCTTACATAATTGCACCATGGCTCTCGAGAAGCATCTAGTGCATGTATCTCTATACACCGAGGTCATGCTGGTCTTGGTTCATTTACGTTCCCACGTGAATGATCGACCAGGGACAGTTTTAGATTAATTATCATATAATTAATCAAGGATTGTTATCATAGTAAACACGCTAATAATATGATAACCATTAATTTATCTCCATAAATTAATTAATATGTTCAAAACATATTTATAAAATGATTGGCCCTAGGGCACAATCTCCAACATGTTTATCCCATCTAATGCCTTGAGGTCCAAATCTCATTTGATAACCCCATTAAGTCACACAATAGAACTTGTAAATGGCCAAGTTCAGAACCACGAGGCAAAAGCCCAACCAAATTTGATCAAGGCCCATTGAACACGTGCCGCGGAGGCGATCACCGCATTCAACAAACCAAGACTTCAATGAGGCATTGCGTTGAAAATTCCATTCACCCGTGTCTTCTCAAGATAAAAGTGGGTACGTGCAGCGGAGGCTATCACCGCCCCACGATGATCAAGAAAATAACAGGGTTATTTTATTGATGGCATTAAAACTTAAGATTTTAAAAGGGTTTAATTTTTAAAGTTTCGTTTTAAAATTCAATTTTAAATCTCATTTAAAAATGAATGAGTTGTGCCATGTGTCTTCGCCCCATGTACCGCATACATTTAAGACACATGTACGAATTCTGTATCTCATACAAAATACTATGCACGTATCATATACGTTTAAAATTTAAAATTCGCATGTTAAATTTTCGCCACCCTAAAACATACATGTAGCGCCATTTGCATCTCATACAAAATAACTAAATGCATAAAATAAACCGTGCTTGGAAATGGCCCATCTACCCTAAATCCCCTCAAGCCAAAGAGGGAATTTTCTAAAAAGAAAAATAAAATTATATTGGGAAAAACCTCTTTTACATTGAGGCGTAAAATTAAAAATAAAATTACATCAAGAACTTAGGGAGACGACACGCAGGCCGTATTTACCAAAATAAACCTAGAGCCATATCCAATCACCATACCCAATCATACATAAACAATTCACATATATTAAATATATAGACACACGGCATATCACAACACATAAGAAAAACAATTTTTCAAATTGTTTTCAATTTAGGGCTTGTGCAATTTAACATGCCTTCTTAAAATTGAATCTTGCACCAATAATTAAAATTCAAGAATCCCATTCATGAATTTCGAATTATTGGCCCAAATTAATAAATTCTTAATTTAAAAATTTCAACCACCCTATATATATTATAATTAAAACAATTTTAATTAATATATATAATTAGGGTTTTCGACCAAGACATATAAATATTATAATTAAAACACTTTTTAACTAAAATATATATGTATGGTTCGATCAAGACTCATAATTTTAAGAACTTTTCAAATCAATCCAATTGATTTCATATGTATCTCATACATATAGTTTTGCATCAATTCTTTAGATAATGTTCCAAAACATATGTGGTGGCAATTTTCGCAAAACTTAGCATACGATTGAAAAGCAGTAAACATCTAATTATACATCACATGTATAATCACACAAACTAATATAAATATGAGTAGCGTGGCTCTGATACCACTGTTGGGAAATCATAGGGTCAGCGCAGCGGAAAACATGGTAAATTAATTTTTTTTGGCTTCCCTATGATTCCTTCCAGGATCCACTATCTACATTTATATTAGTTAAAGAAAGAGATTTACCAAATTTCAATCTATGCGGATGAACTTGCGAATTGAGAAGTCCACTCCAAGTGTCCTTCCTTTGCCGGTGATCCACATGAGCAGTTTGGCAGATGCCCAAGTGCTAGCCTCCTTCACTTCTTCCCAAGTGAAAACGGGAACTTTATCTACGAGTCTTGAATGTTCAAGAACAGTTCTTGAACACTCAAGAACAAACGGTGAGACTCAAGATCACTTCTTGAATCTTCAAAACAAAAGTGGGAAATTCAAGAGCCCTTTCTTGAATTCCCAAGAGTGGCGCAAAAACAAACACACAAAACCAAGTGTTTTAGGGTTTTGGGTCGAAATTCTCTCTCTAAGAGAAGAACTTGACTTTCTCTCTCTGAAACTAGGTAGGCGACTTTCTTCTCTCTCTAGAGAATGAACTTGCGATTTTGTCTCACAAAATTATGCCTTCTCGGTCGACTTCCCCAATGTATGTGTGTTTAAATAGAGTTAATCTCATAACTCATGAAATTAGGGAATTATAATAAAGAAAATAGGGATTCCCAAAATCTGGGATTATGATATTACACTAATATTATAATTCAAAACTAATAGACAATTCAAAATTTAAATTTCAAGATCAAATCTTGAAAACTAAATCTTGAAAGCTCAATCCCTATTGGTCCAGAGGTTTTGAATTCTTAATTAAAATATTACCTTAATAATTAATTAAGATTTCGATTTGGCTCATATCTTTAAATTCAAAATGCAAGATCAAATCTTGCATCCCAAGAAACCTAAGATAGGCGCCATCCTCATCATGCTCAAGAGGAATTCCATAACAACCCAAACTCTTTAGGTAGTTATATCCTACTTGTTATCCTTCAAGATTATTGAATTAAAATATTACTTTAATATCTTTAATTCAAATCATGAATCTTTTCAAAAAGATAATCCTTGAATTCAAATTCATTATTGAATCAAAATATTACCCTAATATCTTTAATTCAAATTTGAATCTTGAATTCAAATTCCCTAATAATATTGAATTAAAATATTACCCTAATATCTTTAATTCAAACTTGAGTCAAGACTGTGTTGCTCCTACGATCAAGATCCTACGATCCTACGATCAGATCGAGGAGGCGAGTATTTGAGTCAAGAC
>QANZ01015370.1:0-10823 GCA_003254925.1 Chamaecrista fasciculata | reverse complement strand
TTCGATTTTGCTCTTATAATTAGGGTTTGAGAGAAGAATAGGCAAGAAGGAGTTCTTGTGGGGGGATTCTTCTAGCGCCACCTCCAATAGTCTGAATTATCAAGAAGGTGTTCTTGAAATTCAGAGGTCTGTAGTTTGGTCCTAGAAATTCTTTTGAGAAAAGAATTTGGAGGCTAGCACCTCGGTGGTCAAAGAAACTGTCTGTGTGGATTACTGGCAGAGGGAGAACTCTGGGAGTGGATCCGTGGAACTCGCCCCGTACAACCTGCGTTTGAAACTCTGAGGTATAACACTAACCAAAAGTTTTAAATTCTACTAGCGGATCCGTTCGGGAATCATAGGACCTAGGCGTTTTATTTTAATTTTAATTTTGCTTTCGCTGCCTTAGGCGCCTAGGATTCCCAACAACATTGTTATCCCAAGCAAGCACAAGGCCGCCTTTTCGTCCCACAACATCAGTGCCCCCAGAGTTAGGAAAACCCCGCCTACTAAGAAAACTATTACAAGCTTCAACACTACACAGGGTCTCACAAAAGAACAAAAAATTTGGATTGAATCTCTGAATGAGCTGCCACGTTCTTCTTGTCGAGGCGACCCTGAAACCTCGACAATTCCACGCTAAGAACTTCATGGTGACTTTGGGGGCTGATTTGGGACAGCCTCCCCGAACCCATTAAGAAACAGAATATCATCCTCAGTGAGATAAGCTATCAGCAACGCTTTAGGTAGACTCCAAATATGTGCAGGAAAGGATGGACGAGGGCGCTTGGCTTTTTCCGGAGCCTCAACATTATCACGCTTCCTCTTTGTAGCGCCGGATCCCCAGGAGTAAACGGCAACATAGGGATCAGTGTGCTTGTATTTCTTCCTAGCTCGTTCTGTGGCCAGGTCCCGTTGTTCTTGCCTTCGACGTTTCCTCATTGATTTTCCGAGGTTGTTGTTGACTACAATCCACTGAACCATTGGACTGTAATTGATCCTATTTTGAATGGAGAAAAGACGTGCTATGTAGAGATTCCATTGGGTTGTGAAGAACTAGTTGAGGGGAGAAACTAAGAAAGGCCCACGAAAACTTGGAATGTAGATCAATTTGCGCTCGGCCCAAACAGTGTGATAGTAGTTTGAAATGTTGACATGGAACATATCCCATTGTAATCCTTCGGAACATTTGAGACATATAAAAATTCCAAGGCCCAATCCTTGGGGTAGCATGGATGCAGCCCAATTATAAAGGGAGTCGCTGTTACGAGTGAACATCGGCACTTTGGACCATTCCGTGAGATCGTTTGGGTTGTGAGCTTCCATTTGCGCCAAAGATTGGAACCATTCCTCTAAGTTACGCATGATCAAGGTGCCACTGAAAGGATCAAAGGTGAAGGGACCAAAATGTCCCAAGTTGGCAGATTCCTCCAAATCTTCCCAAGTCTGTTGATGTTGAGTGTTGCTACGCACGTCCATAGCAAGATGATTATTTGTAACAGGGGAAGGGGAAGTTCCTCCTCTGTCTACATTGAGGATTTGTCCTGTCATCAATTGGGGTGTATTAAGCGATGTTTCCGGATACCTAGGCGAGACAGGAAGGTTCTCATGCTGGGGAGTATCATGTGTTGCTGGCCTTTCCAGTTCAAGAGAGACCAATCTCTGCAGATCGTCACACTTAGCGCCCGATGGTTCGCCTCGTTCAAAAATACCGATTGGCCGGGAAAGGTTGAGGTCAAAAGGTTCCGGCGTGACATCCTAAAAAATTCGCTTGCCTTTTTTTGTCATCTCCATCCTCCTGCTCTGTATTTGGCGAGTATGAAAAGTGATGGTCGTCATCTTCTTCCAGCTGATGAATCTCCACGGAGTTGAAAGAGTCGTTGTCACTTTGTTCCTACTCGAGATCTTCTTGAGAGACTTCCATGCTGTCGCCAGAGTCGGAGGTGTTATCCGATGAGATGTCAGCGCTAATAATATTGCGTCTGTGATGCCACCATCGCTCAGCCACGACATAATTGATATCTATCCCGTCGTGGAAGGTGAAGACCTTGGTGGTGCGTCGGAAATGGTAATCCCCGAACCTTCTTCGAGGACAACGATATTGCGGGTTCGGTTGTTCTGCCCAAGAAGTGACTTCAGCTCTTGTCATCATCTCCCTAAGTTGCTGCGTGGCTTCTGCCTCGACACGATGAGTGCTCCAGTCGCAGTGTACATGGACATGCCCAATACTCCCGCAGTGTTCGCAAATGCGAAAAACCCGTTCAGGAACACAGGTAATCCATTTAATGTTTCCATCGATTAACGGTAGAAAACATCCGGCATGGAGAGGTTTTGTAGGATCCACAAAAACTTTGACGCGCACATACTCCGGATTCATGGTAAGGTCGTTCCTGGGGTCCCCTTGACAAGGTTCGCCGATGATGCCTCCGAGATAAATAGCCATGTCATCAGTGATTAGCTCCAGGGGAAGCCCGTAGAAAGGAAACCAGATTGCCACTTTATCTACTTTAAGCTCTGTAGTTGACAGATTTGGTTTCCACTTTGTAACAGCCATCAAGCATTTATGAATCGTCCATGGGCCATTGTTCGTCATGAAATCCATGTCCTCAGAATTTTCGAATTCCAGAATAAAAAATTTCCAAACTTGGTTATAACTCGGACCTGACCTTGGAGTTGCCAATTTGCTTCCAGAATTATTTGAAGGCGGTAAACGGGGATGCCCTTGCTATCGATAAGGACAGCCAGAGCTCTGTTTCTCCAGCCAGCGAGACGATTTTCGACAAAAGACCTATTTAATCTAAGGATAGGGACATGACGTTGAACGGTAGGAAGGGAACGAAGGAAAGACATACTATGCGTTATAAGGGGGAAGGAACTCGACATGGTAAAAAAGGTGCGAGGCAAGAGCGACAAAAAGAACAGGGGACTTGCAGGGCACAAGGAAGACAGGAAAACAAGAGAAACAAGGACACAGGGTACGAACAAAAGAAAACAAAGGAAGATTCCGTGCATGCAAAAGAAAGAGTGAGGCTAAAAGACAAAGAGTCACTTTGAGAGAAAGAAAAGCTAGGAGACTAAGCCTAAAACAGAGAAGCAATCAAAGCTAAAACGCAGAGGCAGAGCTATCGCATGCAAAAATTAAATAGCAGACAATGATTACTAAGATAAACTAAAGAAAAAGCAAAAAACAAGAAGATAATTGGATGAAAAGGTGCTTGGAGAACAAGAACACGAAACGACTAGCTAGACTAGGTAGCAAAAAAATAGAAGAAATAAATGCACATCACCTGAGACGAAAAACTCAGCAGAGGCGACGTCGACTCATCTTCTAGAGAGAAGATGGAGATTCTCTCTCATCAGAGGACACCCCTTGGTAGGAGGAAATCCCCACTAACCAAATAGGTGCATTACTCATTGGATAAACAAGAGTTTCCTCAATCCAGCCTATAGTTATTATGCAATTTAACATCCTTAACTATAAAAATACGCAAATGTTATCTTTTTTTATTAATTAAAGAATCCAACATTTGTTTATAGTAAATTTTTATCATATATATATATATTTATTTTAGAGTAGAAAAACAATTCAGTTATTGAAAGATTACCAACATGTCAAGTTTTATGTGTTGACAACTCAGTCCCTGAAAGGTTTGAAATACACAATTTAATCGCAACAAATTTAAAGGATGTACATTTTTAGTTCCTAAAAGATTAAAATGGTATATTATTTAGTCCACGAAAAGGACTAACAATTACACTATTTTAATCTTTCAAGGACTAAACTGTATATTTTAATCTTTTAGGGAATGAGTTGGTAGCTCAGTAATCTTTCCAAGACTGAATTATTAGTTTACTCAATATTTTATTTCAAAAGAACATAATGAGATAATCAGGTTCATGTCATATATAGACTCATTCATATCTAATAAATCATTGAGTTTGTTTGAGAGTGAAACAGATGAAAAATGTGTAAAGCGAAATGAAAACCCAACCCATGCATTATTCTTGTGTTCATTTTTGAAGTCCCTTCTTGATAATTAATATGTAAATCAAATTCGTATGTGATACAACAAACTACAGAGAAACGGCGGCTAAAACTTTATTTGCTTCATCTTTCTTATTGATATATATATATATATAAAATTTTTGTTGGCACATGGCAGTTAATTAATAGATATATATATTAGAAATTTTTATTTTTCTTTGAAGACACTATGCATGGTATATATTTATCAGTAATTATCGCAACTATTAAAATCAATTTACTCAACATTCCCAAAATATTAAAATGTGAGCTGGTACCAACATGTGTGTTTCTATGATCTTTTGCTCACATTCCAAACTTTAATCTTAAAGTCTCTTTTGAACCTCAAAAATCGTGGTGGCTTCTAGCATTTTCTTTACCTCACATTCCAATCCTTCACTTCTGGCATTTTCTTTTCCCCTTAAGCTTGATTTCCTTCATGCATGGTTCATCGCATTGTACCTTCAACATTTTGAAGCTACAATCATGAGATTATCAAGCCTAGAAGAGGAGTTTGATGTTCCATCTTGACGAAGCAGCCTTGTCTTATGATTTCCCTATAATAATATCACCAACTGTTGTACAAATTATTGCAAGTTTCAATTTGTTTATCTAAATCATGGACAACTAATTAGTCAACAAAAAAGATTCACAAACTTCTACCTCAAAAATACTATCACATGGCATAAAGCAATCAAAGCATAAGTTTTTATCATAATGATTATTTATGAGATTGTTTCAACTTCTATTCGTCTAATATGATCGGTGGTCAAAACATCATTTAGGACAAACATGGTGGCATTCTATTCGTCTGAAAGTGTGAGGACCAAAATAAAATAAAAATAATTTTAGGACAAAATGAAATTTACCTAGGTCAAAATAAAAAACATTCATTTAGGACAAAAATAATTTTACGACAAAATGAAACTTTAGGACATAATAAAAGAAAACATGATTTAGGTCAAAACTTCTATTCGTCTGAAAGTTTGAGAACCAAAATAAAATAAAAAATAATTTTAGGACAAAATGAAATTTACCTAATAGTTTGAAGTCTAAAATGAGATTTTGACCACAGAACAATAGCATACCAATAGAAGTTCGAACGTGCTCATCAATTATCATTATGATAAAAACATATGCAAATGTTTCATAAGTAACAGACTATATCAAAAAAATAAATTAATAGAATATATAAGGAGGAGGAATAACACCTTTTTTGAGTTTTGTTGTTGCATCTTTGAGGTTGTTTGGACAATAGTCGTCGTTGCCTCAAGTAACAAAAAATTCTTTATCTTCAACGCTTCGTAAAAATCTTCAAATGACTCTAGTTTCAGCCAAAGGTTGTTAAAATCGCGATTTAACACTTAAAATCACTAAAATCGTGATTTCACCCCCCAAAATCGAGTTGAATCACGCATAGAATCGTTTATGGGATGAAATCGTGTTTAACTCTGTTAAACTCGCTTAAAATCGCGACTGTGGACCGAGTTCACAAGTTCAACCTGGGCAAAGACAAACCTTGATAATCTTGCCAGCACAGAGCGACGGATGCCGGCGGAGACAAGCCGTGAATGACCATCAATTATCGCCAACTCGCAATTGTCAACTAAACACATAGATCAGAGCAAACACAAAGATAATGTTTATATTTTGTGTCTCTCTCACAAAGTGCAGAAAATACAGAAGAAGAATGCATAAGACGAATGCAGAAGAAGAATGCAAGCGGCGGCAGGAAGAAGCACAAAACCTAGTAGTAGAGTTGATGCACTTAGGGTCCGTTTGGTACAATGTAAATGGGATTTACAATGTAAAAGGGCACGGATTCCAAGATTTTCATGTGTTTGGTATGGTAATTTGAGCTATGTAAAGTGGATTACAATGTAAAGGGTTTTACATTACATAGGCCATTTTTCTTTACTTCACATTTCTGATGTAATTCAAGTCTACCTAGGGANCGCCGGCCGCCGTGGGCGGCGGTGGTGGGTGGCGGCGGCGGCTGTCTTGTGGTGGTTGTGGGAAGGGCATTTTTGTCATTTTTTTCTATATCTATTTTACTTTCCCTCCCATACCTTTTTATACCACACACTTTCAATCTTTACCTACTTTACATTCCCTCAACTACTTTTCCTTTCCCTCACAATTTTTCCCTTGTAAAACCCTTTCCTTTACATACCCTTTCCTATACCAAACGGAGCCTTAGGGTTAAGTTGGGATTGGAATTAATGAGAATGGGCTATTTAGCTTTGGGCCATATGTCTTTTTGGGTTGGAGTGCTAGATCATATTTCATTTTTTCTGGACCAGTTTTTATAAAAAAAGATGTGGACGAAAATGGTGATGAGAAAGATGGAGGAGATGATGATGATGATGGGAAGATGATAGAGAAAATTATGATGAAGTTGATTGAGAAAATATTGGGATAATTGTACAAGTTTTCATACATTTAAATTGATTAAGTGAAATATGTATGATTAAAAAAATTATTAATTACATTTAGGTAAACTCTTACGATTTTACGATACGATTTTTAGCTCCCCTTTTCAATTTTACCTAAACAACCGAATTTAACAACCTTGGTTTCAACAATCTTGTCTTTTTATTCTCAAGATAAAATTTATCGATTTCCTGCATTTTCTTTTTTATATTTATTTCTTGGTTTCAATACGATAAGAATTTGTAGCAGAACCTGTTATAGTTAAGTCCTTCATGCCCTCGGTAACCTGACCTAACCACATATTATGCTCTACATTTCCTACATTTGCTATTAATGAATTTCAGTTTTTACACAATATCTACCATGAGGATAAATGATACATATATTTCATCTATACAATATAACCACGGGCACTAGATATTAATGAAACAAATTTAATTTGACAAAATAATAATACTTGATCATTTAAATCTCATCAGTAAATGAAAATTTTAATTTGTTATGATGTAAAAGCAAGTTTTACCTTGTCAACATGGAAGGAATCTAATATTATACATGCATTAATAAAGTTTAGCATAAATTAGAAATGGCTGACAGAGAAATTAATGATGATAAAATGGGAGGCAAGCTAGCAAGGTATATATGACAAACCAATGTGATCAAAATAAATTAGAATAACATCATAGTAACACAATTACGAAAACGTGTAAGTATACTAATTGAATTTTACCTGATCAATTTTTATAAATTTTAATAAACACTCCTCCTACTAATAGTAGCATATTAGCAGTAGCTTTTCAATTATATTATTGATGCTATAGTTATATGTGATTAAAGTTATGCACTTAAATTTAGATTATGTTTCATGTTTGATAAAAAAAAACTGTTAATAATAGTTTCGAATAAAAAGAAATTGAATTTATCGTCAAATTTGTTATAAAAATAAAAAATTTAATTTTAAATTTTTTAAAAAATTAAAATTGGTCCACAAGACATATTTTGAAAAACTGAATTTCAAAAGCATACACTGGCTTAGTTTATTTGAATTAAGAAAAATATAATATACCCTAAAAAGTCTCTCATCAAAAGGAAAGTTACCCTAAATTAATTATAGGAAACAATATGTATATTGCTTAAACTTTTGTAAAAATTATTAAACCTAAATAAAACCAAAATTAAATAAAAATAATAATATAATAAAAGATTGTGATGCGGAAGAAAATAAAAAAAAAACCTTAAAAAGCAATAAAAAAATCAAACAAAAAGAAAATAAAATAAACTGAGAAAGAAATTATAAAGCCTTACATCTTGAGGTGGCATAACACAAAATAAGTTAGAGGCTTGATCTTGAGAGATGGTAGATTTAGCTCTTTCAAAGCTTAGTATATGTTGAAAGAAGAGAAGCAGATACCTATTTTTAAATGGATGGTAGGGAAGTGCTTGTACGTTTAACCGATGTGGGACTGATCAAATATACAATTATATATATGTAAAATCACAAGGTAACATAACTTTATAAGCATGCTTCCATAGCCTTTGTTGGACTTTTTTCTTATTTTCTATATATATTGAAACAAATAGTTCATCAATTCTTCTGGCCTTTATTACACATTTTTACTTTCTTAACTATACATATATAAATGGATTTTTTTTAATTACAAAATCTAATTTCAATATTGCAATTACTAAAATTAAATATAATTAAAAAGGGAAACATAATGACGCATAAAATCAAGACCTCTTAGCTTGTTTTGTCTCTATTTATGTAATTTAATTTCTTCAATTTTTGTCTATCTGTTTTAAGAAAATAGTAAAATATCATTGATATTTGATATATTGAGGGCCATCTGCCCCTGTATCCGCCTCTGCTTGTATTGTCTGAGGTTATAAAACCAACTAACCAAGTGTGGTGATCACTGTAAGTACAGACTCTTCTAAATGGTAAGATGGGAGCCACCACAAATTGATGAAGATGTGTTCCGCTTCGTGCCCAACTTTGCTCTCTTAATGTTCACAAGTTTATTTTTAGACATATACATATATTTCAAGTGCCTTGTTTATTGAATTTAGAGGATACCGATATTAATAATCACGGGTTAACTAATAATGCCATATATTGTGTTGTTAAAAGTTCTATTGCTTATTGATGCTCATGTTTTGGTATCTACTTTATTTCTTCTGCATTTTTGTCTTATCGTTTATGAACAAACGATCTTGAATGTATTTTTTCTTTTAGAGGTAGCATTGACATTAGCAGCGAAACTTGACAACTTTGAAGTCTTCTCTATTTGTAGACTATTTGTAATTTGTGACACTATCTAATGCTTGTATTCCAATTCTGCTTTTGACATGCCCGGTTTACATCGGGTCTGATTTTCTTCGGATTTAGGGCTATTTTGAGCTTAATCTTTGAAATTGATCCAAGAAATCAAGTTTGTGATGTCCGAAAATTAAAACTCATATGAAATCTGATCAAAACCGAGCTCAAATTGTGCGAAAATGGTGTTTTTCTTTTTGGATTATTGAAATTGGGGGCATAATTGAAACTAATGTTTCACATTGGGGGCACAACTGACACAAATGAAACGTTTGGGGCATAACTGAAAATTACTGCAAACGTTAAGGGCACGAAAGAGTGTTTTGCCTAACATTATTATTTTTTTTTTCTAAATTTTTCATTTAAATCATTGCATAACTGATGGAAAAAAGTATAGACAAATTAGAATTTCAACCAAGTTGTATTTTCTACACAAGGGCCCAATCGCGTTTAAACAAACTAGATCTCATAAAGAAGTAGAATGTGAATGTGAATGTTTTTAGGAAGACTACGAAAGTACTGTGCTAATCAGTTAAGTGTCTGTGAAATGTGATTTGTCTTTTATTCCATGCTATAGTTATGACATAGTCAGATAATTTGGGCTATAAAAATGTGATTGATCCTTCTCTATTATATGTATTCACATTCACAATCTAAGTAAGAATAGTTGCTTTAGTGTGCCTAAGACTTCTTTGTGTTCTTTTTAATAATAGATGAATAAATTGATATTTAAGTTAGAAACCGAAGAAGCAAAAGATGGAAAACCAATTGGAAACAAAAGAGCATAAATTGAATCAGAATTGACATTAACTTGCCCCAACTTTGTTTTAACCATTTATTTAGGAATTGAATATACAAGCTAAAATTAAAACCACTATATGTATATTAATTGGCCTTATAAATTGTGGATGAGGTTGTGATTGAATTGCGTTTATTGTAGTTGCGGGTGTTGCAAAAATAAAGTTGCACTTGTCTTTCTATTTCAAAGAGAGCCTAATATTATGTGAGAAATAAAAAGTATTAAATTGTGATCTAGAATTAGTGCATTACTCATTGGATAAACAAGAATTTAAATAAGAATTTCCTAAATCCAGGCTATAGTTATTATGCAATTTAACATCCTTAACTATAAAGACGCAAATGTTTTTTTTTTATTAATTACGAAATCCAACAATTGTTTATAGTAAATTTTTATCATATATATATATTTATTTATTTTAGAGTAGATAAACAATTCAGTTCTTGAATGATCACCAACATGTCAAGTTTTATGAGTTGACAACTCAATCCCTAAAAGGTTTGAAATACACAATTTAATCGCTACAAATTTAAACGATGTACTTTTTTAGTTCCTAAAAGATTAAAATGGTAAATTATTTAGTTGATGAAAAGGACTAACAAATATACTATTTTAATCTTTCAAGGACTAAACTGTATATTTCAATCTTTTAGGGACCAATTTGGTAGCTCAGTAATCTTTCCTAGGGCGAATTATTAGTTTACTCAATATTTCATTTCTAAAGAACATAATGAGAGGGTCAGGTTGATGTCATATATAGACTCCTTCATATCTAATAAATCATCGAGTTTGTTTGAGAGTGAAATTGATGAAAAATGTGTAAAGAGAAATGAGAAACCAACCCATGCATTATTCTTGTGTTCATTTTTGAAGTCCCTTCTTGATAATTAATATATAAATCAAATTCGTATGTGATACAACAAACTACAGAGAAATGGCTAAAAATTTATTTCCTTCATATTTCTTATTCATATATTTATAAATTTATAGTTGGCACTTTGCAGTTAATAATATCTATATATATATATATATTTGGAATTAATTTGTAGTTTTCTTTGAAGACACTAGGCATGATATATATTTATCAGCAACTTTTGGAACTAGTAAAATCAATTTACTCAATATTCACAAAATATTAAAATGTAAGCTGGTACACTACCACAATTTTAGTATTCACCGGCGGTTTTTTAGGGGCGGTTTTGCAAAACCGCCGACGCTATCAAAAATTACTTGGGACGTTTGAAGTCCTATGTACGTAATAGAGCCCAACC
>QANZ01015353.1:17619-53065 GCA_003254925.1 Chamaecrista fasciculata | reverse complement strand
TGCTTGTGAGTTGAAGTTAGAGGTTGTAGACCCTAGTCCTTATGAGACAAAAAGGGATAACGTAAGTGTATGTTGTAAGGTTTCGTGTTGTGAAGACTGATGGTATATGTGGACGGGTAACTCAGAAGCTAGGTTGCGAGCTACGATGGATAAAAGAAGTGACTTGTGAAATGTTTGTGTTGGGAGTTCTTTCGGGAGGTCAACTAGATGTGTTGGCCTGAGCTGTTATGTTGGATGGGAAAGAAACCCAGTATGGTTGTACTAGAGATCCCTATGGAAAACTAGCTAGATATCTTGCTTGAATGAGTTAAGGAGAATGTTGGCAGACGTTCGTGATGGACTAGAGGATCTTAAGGATTCTTCGCAATTGATTACGAGTGGGGTTTGATGTAATATAGATGAAGGTGAAGCTGTTTGATGAAATTCTTGAAGTGAAGGAGGATTCACCGGCTAAACCCGTAGTAAGTTGCGAATCACTAAAGGGTGATGGATTCCATGACAGTGGATCCAATCCCTTGAGGCAGGTAAGGTGTTACTATGGAAAACTTGGCTACATAAGTAGAAGTTTGTATGGTCGAATGAACCAAGATTGCTTGTTGAGATTAAGTTAGAGAGACAAAAAAGCCTGTGGTGGGAATATTGCTTTGTGGGGATGCTCCATTGTTTGAAAACAGGGTGATGGTGTGTTAAGTGGCAGATAGTTGCGTTATGAGTTGTTTGGCAAATTAAATGCCTTAGAGTAAAAGATGTATGTTTGGATATGATGAAGTTTATGGACAAGGGAAGTTTATGATGAGATGTAGTTGTGTAGTTTCTTCCTAGTCCCAACCCATAGTTGTTCCTTAGTAAGTTGCAAGAGTTTGAGGTGCAAGTTTTGATTTCTGTTGGGTGTTTGGGCATATTTGGTGTTCTGACACAAAAGATGCCTTTCGGTAAGGAGGTCTGGATTTTTGAGATTCTTCGTACCATAAAGCATGTTGTAGTTGAAGTTTGAATCAAAGTTCAAATTCTATTGAGTTTCATTGGCTTTTTCCCTCGAGGATTGAAACCCAAGAGTGGATGCCATTGTGGTACGCCCATTTAGAGTTGAACCTTCACGCTCTGGTTGTTGTTGCGGACGAAGATGTGACGTCAAAGAGAAAGATGTGTGAATCATCGGAGTTGTTTTTGTTTCTTGACCTTCTTTTCTTTTCAATCTCCTTCACCTGAGATATCCAATAGATGTAATCCTTGCCTTTTTCGCGAGATGCAAACCTTATGTAGTATGTGATGTGGTTAGTAAGAGGTGGTTGTGTTCTACCTCTAACGGTACCAATTGCACCTTCGCAGTGCTAAAGTTTGTTGATGAACGGGGTTAAAGCAGTGTTGTTTGCCCTATCTCTTTTGTTGAAGAATGATGATTTTTTGGCTAGAGTCATTAGTTTTCTTAAAAGGATGTAATGAAGTTGGTTTATTGGTAGCTATAAGATCGAGCTGGTGTTGAGTACTTTGGTAGATTAGTAAGTAAAGGAAGTCGTTGTGCGATTAGTCCTAGAGGGGGTGTTGAATGTTTGTGTAGAGTAACTAGAAGTGAAGGTTTGTAGTGACAAGATGATAACTATTGGTCATGTTAAGGTGGCAAAGTGAATTTGAAGCTAAACTGAGAAGGTTCGAATGACTCCTGGATCAGAGTGGTGAAGCAGAAAGTAAAGAAGTAGAGTTGAATGTTCGTGGTTCGAATGGTTGGCACATCAGAGTGCGCAACGGAAGCTTGAAGATTTTTGACCCATGAATTTCATGATGATGGTTTTGCAAGAGGATGATGGATGGAGAAACGGAGTAGCACTCTAGTGATTCAGTTAGAATTTCTTAGTATTGCTTCGTAGAGAAGAGGTATTATAGGAGGAGTTTTGAGAAAATGGGTGTTTGGAATTGTAAATGGAAAAGAGCAAGTTTGAGAGTTTGTTTGAATGGACTATAATTTTGGGAGATTATTGTGTTGCAATGATGTGATGGGTTCAACGAGCATATGTATTTCGGGTGGAATGTACAAATGAAAAGGGTAGGTGAATCAAGGAATCGAGAAGACACACAAATTGGAGGATAAGTGTAGTAATTGTGAGAAGAAATTGGTGAAGTTGGGTGAAGAAACACGAAAGTGTAGGTTTTGGGGTGTCAAGTGAGGTGAAAAGACATAACATGGAGTGAGAAGTTGAAATTTTCGTAAAGGCTGAGAGAGAATTGCGAGTCAATTCTGGAGAAGTTAAGAGAAAACTTATGGATTGTTTGGGTTTTGACATGGTAGAAGTTGGAACAAGATTAAAATTGAAATATAATTGTAGTAGAGTTTTATGAATATGTTGTTTGAACCATAAATGGTCTTTGAGGAGATGTAAGTGTTTGGTTGTGAACGGTTGAAGGGCGATTATGAATATGTCTCATTGAAGAGAGGCAATGGTGGTGAAAATTTCGAGGACGAAATTGTATTTAGAGGGGGAGAATTGTAACGCCCCAATTTTTGAAGGACCTTTTCGAAAGAAAATAAAGTTTGAGTGGTCTAAAATAATTATGGATGAATAGTTTATAAGGAGACTATGAAGTGAAGAATTAATGAATGGTATATATGTGGAGAAAAGGGGATGAAATCATAAGAAATAGAGCTGCAGGGACTAAACTGAAAAGTGAAGAAGTTATCGTAAGTTACATTAAATGTAAGTATGAGAATAGAAGAAAGGTATAAATAGGATGTAAATGAATTAAGGGAACTTAATTGTGGTGGAGAAGTGAGTTTTGAAAGGACTAAAGTGGTAATCTAGAAAGAATGAAGGATTAATGGTTATAGAAATTAGAAGTGAAGGGGGAAGAAATGAGATTTTAGCATTTCTAATTAAATGAGAAATAAGAAGGGAGAAGCAGAGTGTAGCTCGACAGAAAAAGAAAAGGAAGAAAAGAAGGAAGAGAAAGAAGAGAGAAGGAGGAGAAGAAGAGAAGGAGAAGGAGGAAGGAGGGTGGCTCCGGGAGCCGATTCAGACGCGGAGCTTCGTCTCGGAGTTTGTCGTCATGAGGTAGGATTCCTTTATTCCCTCCTCTTTGTATTTTCTCCATCTCTTTTCTCCAATTTCGCTAATTTGGTCCCTAGAGGTTGGAAACTTGATTTCGAAAATAATGATGTTTTGGTGAATTTGATGATTGGGTTTTGTTCTATAAATGATTATTGATGAGTTTTTGAAGAGTTTTGATGGAAAAATCAGTTTTAGAAAGGAATTTTGAGCTAGGGTTTATTAGGGACTAAAATGATGATTTTGTGATAAATGAATGTTTGATGCATGAGTTGTGATATGAGAATCAAATTGATGTTGGTTGATGTTTATATGATGCGTTTTGAGGCTGGGAAACATAATTTTGAAGTCTAAAATGAAGGGTTTTGGATTTTGGGTGAATTAGGGACTGTTTTGCTCTGTTTTTTCGTGGTCTGGCCGGATCCTCGCCAGTTCAAGGTGAAACGGCGAGCTTCCGGCGAGGTACTATGATTCTGCAGAACGACCTGGAAAGAAGTGAGTATATCTTCGGATATAGATGTCGGATTTTCATGTGTGACCACTCGTTTTAAAGCTAAGAAAGAGAGGAATCCATACATGGTTTTAGTGTTCAGATTTAACGCCTGGATTGAGAGAAAAGTGGTCACGAATAGTGACAGCCGAAGTGGAAAAAAATGCAGAATTTTATAGTTTTATGTTTTGTTTTCATTTGTGTTAGGGGGTCCCTTGGGAAGTTGTTTCCCTTATAAAATGGAAGTATTTGTGGGTCTAAAGAGGGGGAAAATGATGAGGTTTCATTTCCACTTTCAAACTTGAATTTTATAATATGTTATAGCTTGTACTTTTCAATGTGTTCAAGAGTCGTGTGTGGCTTGAATTGTGGGAGTCCGGGATGGCTCAAAATGTAATTGTTAGTATGAAATTAGTTGTGTAGGCCTTTGGGAGGCTTATTATATATTGAATAGGTTGTTGGAAGCCTGTGAGTGGCTTCCTTATCCTGATCCTGCAAAAAGGGTTTCTATGACAATTGGTAAAATTGCTGAGTAAACTAATTTATTATTAATATTTATTTTAGAGTCAAATCAAAATATCTCTATACTTGTGAATAGTTATATTTTCAAATAGATATGCTTGCTCCTTCATAGTATTCGTTGTGACACTGGCTGAGAATATTTATTTGTCCTAGTGTGTTCTATTTATTATTGGTTGTTGAGAAGTGAATGTGATATTGCTGTGTGCGGTCCCGATGGGTGGAATGAGCTGTGTGCGGTCCCCACGGGTTGTAATATTGCTGTGTGCGGCCCCGATGGGTGGAATGAGCTGTGTGCGGTCCCCACGGGTTGTAATATTGCTGTGTGCGGCCCCAATGGGTGAAAAGCTGTGTGCGGTCCCCATGGGTTGAGAACTTGAGGTGATGCTGTGTGCGGTTCTCTCATGAGTGGAGGCAAAATAAAGATGCTGATATGTGTGCTCCCCTGAGGGTTGAGGAGGTTATTTGTGTGCTCCCCGATGGGTTGATGTGGAAGTACTGATATTATGCTTTACATGTGAATCAAATGTGATGATTGGTTGACTTATGAATTGTATTGGAGTATTACTTGTTGATAAATGGATGATTATCATGGTTGACGTAGTGAGTTTATTCTCTTATAAATTGATGATTGTTATGTAGTGGTTGTATTGACACTTCACTTGGTGAGAAGCTGATGGTTTCTACGATGTTGAATATTGATTTTATTGATACGAAATGTCTTAGATGATAAGAATGATATCTATTGGATTGTTGGGATCTTGATGTAATATTTATTTGATCATTCACGATTTCATACAAACTTCTTTTAGAGCAAATCCGCAATTTCACTTTCAATCAGTGTTTTCAGGAAACATTTCCTTCTTCTAGGCTATTTCTTTTATCTAAGAGAATTTTCTAAAAATATATTCTTAATGTCTCAAAGAGTATGATTTGGAAAAGGTTGATATTTCTATCATCGTGATGTTTTACCCAACTTTTAAATATTTCATGAGTGTCTCAATAGACTTATTTATAAAACCTAATGAATTGTGAATTCTTGAATGATTTAAATAATAATATTTCTTACCAAGATTTGGTCCTTGAAAGGAGGTTCAAAAGAAGATCTTTTCTTTAATTTGTTTCATTCCCCAAATCTCATTTTAATAAATCCTATCCTCATATTTACTTTCTTCATTAAACTTTAACTAAACCTTTATTTTCTTTTCTTTGAACTCATGTTATATACAACACTTTGATTTTACACATTTTGCCTTCACAAATAGTGAGACGATGGGACATGACTCTAGTATAAGTCACGTTTGATGATGGGAACTCTGAAGGAGTGTCATCAGTGCATGAAGAATGTTTATTTTTACTGTACTGGTATATGGTGTTGTGAGTACAGGTTGATACTCGTAGTATATTGTCGTGTTTGCGTTAAGTGTTTGTAAAGGAAGTTAAGGGGACGGGTTATTCCCGGATTCTCCTGGTATAAGTTATATTGTGAATTTATGGGATGGGTTATCCCTAATTGTATATGTGTTGAATTAAATGGCTAGTTATGAGATATGTAATCCCTAGTTTTATTTATTTGTATCGTTGGCTCTAGAGAGCTCTTGTTGAATGTGCTTGAGGCAATTAGCCTATTAATGTGGCAGAGATGGTTCTCTGTGTGTTTGCTGTGTGCTGGATTGGATTGGTGTTATTGGGCTTTGAGAAGGAGTTGATGCTGGAGGAATTGTGGTTGAAGTGGAATTTTGGAATCCTACTGGGAATCTTTCGATTCTCACTCCTAACATTTACAGGTTGCAGGCGAGCGGCTAAGGCTGAGAGTTGAGGCTAGAAGAGTTGATTCCGAATGGTATTTTGCTTTGTATCTCGAGTGTAGATACCAGATACTTGTTTAGCTAGTTAATGCACTGACATGTTATCTCTTATATTTGGCCCTACGTGGTAAAAAAAAAAAAAATGAGGCTGAGCCCCTTGTATGTACTTTTTAACTTAATGTCAGTTGTATTAACGAGCTTTAGTGATTCCTGACTTTGGTTTTCGTATTGTTAGAACATGTTTTAAAGGAAAAAATTTGTGCTAAAATCAGGATGTCACAAGTAAACATGCTAATAATATGATAACGACATAATTTATCATCCATAAATCAGTCAAACAATATGTTCATACATATAAAATGATTGGCCCTAGGGCACAATCTCCATCAAACTCCCACTTGCACTAGGTACAATCATTAATCCAACTGTTCCTACACTACGTACATTGATCAATGTGTCTAATCCCCATCGACGTTACATGACGTTCATGTACGACCCGTGCTAGAGGTTTCGTAAGAGGATCGGCAACATTATCCTCGCTTGCCACTTTACATATCTTTACATCACCTCTGTCAACCATCTCTCTAACAAGGTGATAACGTCTGAGTATATGTTTGGTCCTTTGGTGGGACTGGGGCTCCTTGGCTTGTGCAATAGCACCACTATTGTCACAATATAAGGTTATAGGATCAGCAATGGTCGGAACCACACCAAGCTCAACAATGAACTTCCTAATCCATACAGCCTCCTTCGCCGAATCTATTGCTGCTATATACTCAACCTCCGTTGTAGAATTAGCAATCGTGCTCTGCTTGGAACTCTTCCAACTCACGCTGCCACCATTCAGGAGAAATACGTATCTAGACTACGATTTAAAATCATCTTGGTCGGTTTGAAAACTGGCATATGTGTAACCAATTACACATAGCTCTTCATCAGTTCCACCATAAACCAAGAATTCATCCTTAGTCCTTCTCAAGTACTTAAGGATGTTTTTGACAGCGGTCCAATGATCCTCACCAGGGTCTTGTTGGAACCGGCTCGTCATACTTAGGGTAAACGACACATCTGGTCGAGTAAACCATAAGGGATGCCACTCATGCGCCCTCGCTCATCAAGTGTCTTAGGACATTGATTCTTGCTCAGGCCTAAACCATGATTCATTGGTATGAATCCCATCTTGGAATCCTGCATACTGAACCGTTTCAGTACCTTATCCAAGTATCTACTCTGACTTAATCCAAGAAGCCTTCGAGATCTATCTCTATAGATCTTGATGCCTAGAATGTAAGCAGCTTCTCCTAAGTCCTTCATTGAGAATGATTTTCCCAACCAAGATTTCACAATCTCCAAGGTAGGAACGTCATTTCCAATTAGCAATATGTCATCGACATAAAGCACCAAGAAAACAATCGTGCTCCCACTAACATTCTTGTAAACACAAGGCTCATCAGGGTTTTGCAAGAAGCGAAACTCTTTGACTACCTCATCAAAACGATGATTCCAAATCTGGGATCCTTGCTTCAATCCATAAATGGATCTCTGAAGTTTTCCCACCTTTCCTGGTTCCTCTGGACATACAAACCCTCAGGTTGTGTCATGTATACATCTTCGGGCAGCCTTCCAATAAGGAATGTTGTTTTGACATCCATTTGCCATATATAGTCATAATATGCGGCTATGGCAAGGAGGATCCTAATGGACTTGACCATTGCAACTGGGGAAAACGTTTCATCATAGTCAATACCATGACGTTGAGTGAACCCCTTTGCAACTAGCCTGGCCTTAAAGATATTAACGTTGTCATCCATGTCGGTTTTCTCTTTGAAAACCCACTTGCACCCTACGGCTTTTACACCTTTAGGTAGATCGACTAAGGTCCATACCTTATTGTCGCTCATGGGTTGCATCTCTGCCTTCATGGCTTAGGGTTAAGTTTCGAGTTATATGAGTGGAAAATCGGGTTGGGTTTGCAAAAATCCGGAATGAGCATGAAAAATCGCGACAAGGCCATTGGAAAGCCGCTACTGTGCATGGCGGCGGACCAAAGGCCGGCGCTTCTGTAATTGAGGCCGTTGGAAGGCCGTCACGACAAGAGGTGGCTGCCCAACGGCCTAGTCTATAAAAATGGTGTTTCGCCTTCGTTTTGTTCCCGACTTGATTCCGCTTCGATCCAGGCCTTCTTCCACTTCAATTCTTGGGTCTTTGGCTCCTAAAAACTTACAATTGCACTAAGATAAACATGTAAAACGTCAAGATATAATTAAACACTTAAAACATGAGAGAATTACACTAAAAACCGATAAAAGAACCAAATTGTAATTGTGATCTTAATGCAACAATTATCATATCTAGAGGCCTAAAACACCTAATATAGGTTATAAAACATCATAAAACACATCCAAAGACCTCTAGCTAGCATGGTATAAACCGGCCCGATCAAAGCATTTATCAAGAAACAATTATTACAAAATTAAAAGAAACAAATTTGTCATAAAATATAAATTACAAGATTTGATCCAAAAAATTTATCCAAAAAAAAAAAATTGTCAACAATCAACATGTTATAGAGAAGAGAAGAAGATAAGAACACTTCATACTTTTTAATGTCACTAATACTATAGATTTTTAGTGGCAGCAACTTCAAATTTATAGATAAAACAATATATTTTTTTTCAATGACAGACTTATTCATATGTAAGTAAAAGTTTTTTTACATCTACAATTATATTTAATATTACCAAATAAATGACTTATTTTCTTATTTAATAAATAGTACTAAAAATGAAAATCAATTATTGTATAAGTTGACAGAATTTTCAATTCATAGGTAAAATAATAACCTTTAAGTGACATAAATACTAAATTGTAGTATATATTATTTATTCCTACAATTTTATTTACTGTTATTAAAACTATTCATAAGATTTATAGTGATAACAACTTCAAATTATAGGTAAAATAATATTCTTTTAGTGATAGTTTTATTTATCTATAAGTAAAAGGTTCGTACATCTATAATTATATTTAATGCTCCTATATAAATTATTTATGTTATCTTGTTTAATAAATAATTATAAAACAATTAATATCAATAATTACATATAGTGATAGAATTTTAAATCCGTAGGTAAAACAATAACCATTTAGTGACACAATTATTTAATTGTAGGTAAAATGATAACCATTTAGTGACAGTTTTATTTATCTTTAAGTAAAAGTTTCATACATCTATAATAATATTTAATGTTGCCAAGTAAATTATTTATATTATCCTATTTAATAAATAATTCTAAAACAATTAAAATAAAAAATTACATATAGTGATAGAATTCTGAATCCGTAGGTAAAACAATATCCAAATTATTTGGTAATTCATAGAGCCAATCAAAATGACACTTAATTGCTAGAGAGAACATTGTAATTAAATTCATATATAAGAATCTTTTAAAGGAAATAAAAGATTTTAATTAGAACAATAGAACACCAAATATTATAAGAAAATTCAACCTATTAAGCCTCTAATAACATTTGGAGTTCCGTTGTCTAACCAAAATCAATCTCCTATATTTTAAATGATTGTAAAGAAGAGACCACTTAGTTTATATTTTGTGAAGCAACATTGCTATCTATATGTCTATATATACTACTTCTGAATAGCGACAACGACGATATCAACAATGGTGACATTAACAACGACGACGACAACAACAACAATTAATTAATGAGTTAACTATTAAAACTGCTCTCATTCAATACCCTATCATTAATGCTTTATAAATTCACACATTCTTTAAAAAAAAATTGAACTTTTTATATCATGAACTAATCACTTTCTTTCAAACATGACATTACAGTATATACTCAATTATCAACCATGTTGAATATATTTTGGATCTGTTTGGAAGTATGTTAGGATTGATTTATTGACTCAATATAAACTTAGGGACCAAATGGTAAGTTTTCTCTTAAAATAATTAAACAATGACAAATAATTTAAAATAGATTGGAAAATATTATAGTAGATAATAAAATAAAAAAATAAAAACGTACACGAGATATAATTAATTATAATATTAAAAAATATGTTATATACTTTTAGATTATTTAGTGACGGCTTCACTTAGTATAAATTTAGGAACAGAAAAAATTTAGGAATGGAAAAGTTAATTTGGAAAACAAATTTAAATAATTATTAAATTTTTTTTAGTACAATCTTGAATTTTCCTCACCTATTCGTGTAATGGTCTAGGTAAAGATTAATAACATTCAAGCCGCGAGTTAAATATAATTACTTAATGTTTAGAAACTATTATTGAAATTACTTTTATACATTAGTAATTGTTTTCATACATTTTAATATATATATGTGAGGGACAAAAGTTGACACCCAACTATCCTGGGGTTTGCTCTGTTACCACTTTGGTACCCTGAGCTCATTTCTATTAACATTTGATAGAAAATAGTCACGTGACACGCACGTGCTTGGTTTAAATAGGCTGAAACTCCCATTTTCGCCATTTCAAACCCTATTTTTCACTTGCATTGACTTCGTCGCTGCGATGTCTCACTCGACAATCTCTTCTCCTTAACAAAGATCATGTCTACCTTCTCCACCTTCTCTCACTCATCGGCAGCTTCATCAAAACTAGAAGATGGGCAGAGAAGAGCATGTTTTTGCGGTGAATATGTCATTATGCGCATGTCATGGGAGGCTAGAAGTTTTGGACGGAGATTCTTGACTTTCTCCAAGCTTCAAGTTCGAAAATGTTCATACTTATAGTTCTCATTCATTTTAAACCTTTGATATGATTATATGATTCTTGTTTATGAACATTGTTTTCCAGGCAAATCAATGCTCATATTTTGACTGGATTGATAACTGAACTTGTACACGTGGTCGTGAAATTGGGAGCAAGGTAGTGGAGAGAATGTCCAAACTTGAAGATAAAATTAGAGACTTGAAGGAGAAAGACATTATTCAAAAAATGAGAGGAGAAGTGATGAACTCTGTTAGAAGAGAGAAACTTTTTCTTAGAATTTTAATTGGGTCATGGTTTGTGTTTAGGTTGTTTATAGTTGTCAACCATTTTAGTCTGAAATTTTCCAACGATGGATACTACTTACCATGAAGAAGATGTAACTTAGGTTGTTTTGTGTCTAGCTAATGATATGGTTTATACCATGAAGAATTGGATGTAATGCAAGTGTTTTTGTGTGTTGCTAATGGCACATTTTGGGATGTAGGCAATGTGTAATCATGATTCTATTGACTAATGAGAATTTTCTTGACACTTTTGGTATTGCAATGAATTTTATTGACATTTTTGGTGTTGCAATGTACATATGCAACAATTTAGTTTGTTTTGGTTAGTGTTGTGGATGATAAAAAATGGACTGTTTCGACACAACAGAAATTTGAAAGGACTATTTTGATACAACCTAAAAAATGACCAATTTCTTTACTCAATGCAAATTGATGGGTGTCGAATCCACCAAAAATAATTAACCTGATTCTACACACTAAAATAATAAATTATAGTAAGGGTGAGAATAGGGTCGATCCACAGAGACTAGCATTATCTAAAGTTTATCAACTAAATCTAAAGAAAACAGGAAACAAAAGATAAATTGTGAAAACTGAATATAAAATAACAAAACAACGATAAAAGTTACCGATAGGATGAGGGCTTGGCTAAGGTTAATCTTCATGGAGTCTCGCACTAGATCATTGATGCCAAAGATAATTTTTCATCAAATTAAAATAGGTTAACGAAATCACAGGTGAAATCACTCTTTCTTTAAAGTTGATTAAAGACTAAAATAACTTTCCGGTCCCTGATTTATGCACTCGCTGACAGATAGGTCCCTGAATTTTACCCATTGTACTAGCCGGTCCCCGAATTTTGCAAACGCTGCACTAATTGGTCCCTCCGTCATATTGGCGTTACAAAAATGCTGACGTGGCCATAACGGACGCTGATGTGTCCCGTTATGTGCTGGCGTGTCCCGTTATCGCCACGTCATATCCCGTTATGTTGAAAAAAAAAATTTGTGCCACATAGATAAATAGAGACACATTAGCATTGTTGTAGTGTATTTTCCGGTCCCTGCGTTTTGGCCAGTGTACTTTGCGGTCCCTTAATTAATCCAGCCACTTATTCTCAATTCCCCCTCTTTTTTCTCATCTTCATTCATTTTAGTCCCAAATCCTCAAAATAAAATTGTAAAGTGCCCCAAAACTCTTCCAAATATTTCAATTTAGTCCTTAAAAAATATTTAAAACCCTAAACCCTAAACTCTAAAACCCTAAAACCTTAAAACTACTCTCTTGCAATTTGGTCCCGAAATTAATATCCAACTCATTTTCACTTGACACCTCATTAAAACTACTCTCTTGCAATTTGGTCCCAAAACTCCTAAATCCCCTAAAACTCTTTTTTAATCCTCTTCTTCATCTTTTTCATCTTCTTCATTCATTTTAGCCCCAAATCCTCAAAATAAAATTATAAAGTGTCCCAAAACTCTTCCAAACATTCCAATTTAGTCCTTAAAAATATTTAAAACCCTAACAAAATTATCCTGGGTCCTGGCCCATTTCTAATCCAGCGTGCACAACATCTGGATTCTTTTTTTAATATAACAGGGACCAAAACGCAAATTTCACAAAAGAGATGGACCAAAAATGCAAAAAACACCAAAAAACCTTCATCTTCTTCCTCTAGCGGGTTATGACCGGAAAAAAAACACAAACGGACCCGGCGGTCAACCCGCCGGAAAATGCCATTTTCGGCATCGTTTCGAGACCCAAAAACATTGATTAGGATCGAATCATGGAGGAGAAGAGATCTGTGAGATCCAATTTTCCAAACGTGTCCAAAACGAAAACGAATCGAGCCGCAAAGATTTCTGAAACTCAAACTCGAAACCCATTTTCGAATTTCCAGAAAAGTAGATGTTTTCTCAAACTCATTTGTGAAAACAATCTCCAACAAAATCGAATCTGAGCTCAAAAGTTAGAAAAACGATAGGGTAAATGGGTCAAATAAGCTCCAATCCAGCAATTTTCACAGTGTTCATAATAACACCACAAACAAAGTCCCAAAAACGATTTTCGAAAACGAACAAGAATCAAGAGATTCAGGGACCAAATTGCACAAAAACGAAAATCATTTCTATGAACAGCAAGCAACAACTTCAACTCACATCAAATCAAGAACCAATGGCTCTGATAAAGAAGGGCTTGCAATCACAAAAATCTGCACAAATCAGTTCGTCACCACCACCGCCAAATCGATTTTGCCGTCGATGGTGAGGATGAAGGTTTAGGATATGCCACGCAGAGATGTTGGCAGCGGCAAAGGCGTTGAAGTGTTGAAGCGTTGGCGTTGAAGTGTGGCAGCAGCGATCTCGTAAAGATGGATGATGATGGTGGTTGAAGTGTGGAAGCGGCAATCACAGAAGGATGATGATGGTGCTGGTTTAGGTTTTAGAGGGGTGTTTTGGGAATTTGACATTATATGAAAATTAAAATATATATATATTTTTAAAGACTTTAGGATTTAGGGTTTAGAGTTTTAGGATTTAAGATTTTAGAGTTTAGGGTTTCAGGTTTGGGGTTTTAGGGATTAGGGTTTAGGGTTTTAAATATTTTTTAAGGACTAAATTGAAATGTTTGGAAGAGTTTTGGGACACTTTACAATTTTATTTTGAAAATTTGGGACTAAAATGAATGAAGATGAGAAAAAAGAGGGGGAATTGAGAATAATATAAATAAAGATGGGTCAAGGGCCTAATTGTTCAACTCAGACTTTTTTTTAGAGTTTAGGGTTTGAAGTTTTAGATTTTGGGGTTTTAGGGTTTGGGGTTTTAGAGTTTAGGGTTTTAAATATTTTTAAGGACTAAATTAGAATGTTTGGAAAAGTTTTGGGACACTTTATAATTTTTTTTTGAGGATTTGGGACTAAAATGAATGAAAATGATGAAAAAGAGGGGGAATTGAGAATAATGGAATAAAAATGGGTCAGGGACCTATAAGTACAATGAGGAAATGCTGATGTGTCGCTATTTTATGACGTGGCAGCTCTTTTTTGTAAAAAAAAAAACATAACGGGTGTTGACGTGGCCATAACGGGACACATCAGCGCATAACGGGACACATCAGCGTCTGTTATGGCCACGTCAGCATTTTTGTAACGCCAATATGACGGAGGGACCAATTAGTGCAGCGTTTGCGAAATTCGGGGACCGACTAGCACAA
Organism: Chamaecrista fasciculata; assembly: GCA_003254925.1. Classification (NCBI taxonomy): domain Eukaryota; kingdom Viridiplantae; phylum Streptophyta; class Magnoliopsida; order Fabales; family Fabaceae; genus Chamaecrista; species Chamaecrista fasciculata. The sequence continues at coordinate 38,950 of QANZ01015353.1, read as the reverse complement.
TGGGTAAAATTTAGGGACCTATCTGTCAGCGAGTGCATAAATCAGGGACCGGAAAGTTATTTTACTCGTTGATTAAAGGATAACGTACCCAATTTATTAACTAGACGAATCCGACACGATCGACAATTCAATCTAAATTAACAGAATTAAGACCCGAAAGATATTAACCCTAAACAATTAATTTATGAAATTACTTGTTTAGCTTTTCTTCTCCCTAACATGGTAGGACCATCTTAGTTATTACTTAGTGATGAACTTATTAATTACGGATCAATAAGAACACCAGCATTATGTTAACAAATCAATTAGACAACTAGAAATTAGTTGAATAGACAACTTGAAAACAATTAAAAGCGAAATAGAAGAAGAGAAAATATTATAAAACGACGAAGACAAATAAAAACATAATCTCACAAGTGTAAAGACATCCAATCGGAATTAACCCTAAGCCAAGAGAAGAGAATTAACCACATAGGGCCTTGAGAGAAGAAGAGAGATAGATGATCCGAGATTGGATCTCCCCTTTTCACTAACTAGAGAGGGGTATTTATAATGTTTCTCTAACCCTAATACCCTTCTCAACCTTCCTACTTCGAGCGATAGAGTCCCCACAATTGAAAAGATTACAGAATCTGACTTTAAAATTCAAAACTGAGAATCTGCGCTTAAGTCTTGGGCAAGACTTGTGCTCCACGAAAATATCTTTTAAGTTTTGGGCAAGACTTGTGCTCCACGAAAATATCTCTTGATTTTAAAGATCTTGAAGTTGAATCTTCTTGATTTGAGATATCTTTGAGATTGAAATATTTGATTTGAGTCATCTTTGAAATTGAAATCTGATCTGTAAAGTGAATTTCAAAATATAAGCTCATATCCTAAATTTAAAAGATGTGATATTCATAAAATATCAAATTTAAACACAAGATATCATATTTTGAATTTAAACTTAGGATAATGGGGAAAATCAAATAATTAAGATATATTGGGATAAAATCATAATTTGAATACAAATAAATTAGTAATTATCCCTTAATTTTTATAAAGGTTTTTGCAGTTGATCTGTAGGCCTGGTCAATGGTCAAAGGTTGACTAGTCAACGTTGATCGTTGACTTTTGTGTGTGGATTCTGTCGCGCGTAACTTCTTCGTTTTAGCTCCGTTTTCAACAATCTTTAGGTTGTTTTTCTCGGTTTTGCGAGATAAATTCAAATATAGGGAGAAACTAGGGCAAATCAGAGCCTAAGAAGAAGCATATGGATATCTCTTGACTCACTTACATACACAACGGGAGAAAGAATTTAAATGGTATGCGACCGTTTGAATCTGATTAAGCGTTTCACTCGAGTAGGAGTTGGGGGTAGTTATGGCAGATCCATAACCCCAAAAGTAAATGCTTATCCACATGGAAATTTAAATGGTATGCGACTATTTAAATAGTTGTAAGCGTTTTAATCAAGTAGGAGTTCATGGTTAAGCATGTGGCAGACTCTGATGTCCATCTTAAATGCTTACCTAGTGAGAATCCAAAAGGGATTTTGAATAGTATGTGACTATTATGGGAAAATTGACGAGTCATGCATAGAAAGGTGTAGATATATTAGTTCTCTGTATGATGAGGGTGGTTGACCCCACTTCTCGAATGCAGAGACTGTCTATACTACACTCGTCTTGTGTTGATTACAATTTTCAATAACCGTGTGTTGTGTAATGAAGAATTTTGTTTAGTGTTAGCGTATAGGGTTGGCTAATAGTGAAATTACAAAACCTGTAGTTGCGGATCTCCATTAGGGAGAGAAACAAAATAACGTAGTGGGATTAGATATGACATTTAGGAAAGTACAATTCCTTTTAAGAGAAGGTATTGGAAATATTAGGGTATGTCATACAATAGTCTGGTGGGGATGCTCGGAATACGTTACCTTGCAACACTTTTGAATGACATTTTGTGTTAGTTCAAATACCATACCACCTCAAAAGCAATGTAGATCACATTAGAGAGACCGGTTTGGTGACACTGTGGCCACCAAACTGAGGCAACTTACAATCAAGTTTGATGTCTCTAAGATACGCTCTGACAAAAGCGTGGAGATGCATCAAAAGGAGAAATCAAGCAAGATTTGGGAGTATGTGTCAGCTTGAAAACTCCCAACTAGTAAGTAGTAAGTTCAAACTATTACTAGATCTCTTCCCTCCTCTTGGGAGAGCCTGTAGGTTATTTCGACCTCCACTAATATCATTAAATTTCTTGAATTTGATGAAATCAAACACTGCATGGTGTTGAAGGATTAGTGGCATGAGGTTGCAAAATTCATCAAGCACGTAGCCTAAGTGGCTGATACTTCTTGGAGTACAAGGCTCCAAGAACAAGGACAATGGGTCCACGAGATGTGGTGTTAGGAAGAGAAAGGCTGAGTCTAAGGTAAGTAGTCTCGGTTCAAAAGAGAAGCAAGGGAGAAAAGGAGGTTTTGACCAAGGTCAAATGGTGTTTGTGTCAAAAGAACACTATACGCAAAATGGTTTGCAGCAATTTTTCCTCTCACCCATGAGCATTGGTTCATGGACTTCCGCCCTCTACCCAGTGGGAGCAGAAGTATCCTTGTGGGAACAAAGCATCAATAGAGTAATGGGTTAGGCGCCTACAAACTCAAGTTGCGTAGCGGCCAGTACTCTTTGTCTTTTTATATACTATGTGTTCTAGATATTGAGCAGATCTCGTTGCGTGCTATCTCTTTGAGAGAACTTAGGACTTAGTGTGATCTACACGTTCATCATGACTCTATAGCGTTAGGTTTTGATTTTATGACGATGGTTGTGTTGTGATACACCTTGAATTACATTCATGTAGTTCAAGTAGTTGTTTTACTATGTCTACTTTTGTGGTTGATATACTTTTTTAGAATAGACGTGTAAGATGAGTTTACTTATTGGCAGAGGTGAATTTGCGAGGACAAATTCCCTATACGAATTTGTAAGCATTGCCTTATAGACAAAGTAACTTGAAACCATTAATTCATGAAATCAAAAGTTGTCTTCATCATATTAGTCCACACAGAAATTAGTAGTCTGACGAGTGTGTGAGGGTCAAGGCAAAAGGCCTTGTATTTTCTCACTATTGTGTGATGAAAATGGAATTGTTAGATAGCTAACCTTTCCTACACTCTATATCAAATGGGTTTCTTTAGGAGTAGGTTAAGTTGATAATGGCTTAGGTGGATGTCCCCATCAAGGAGATGTCTTACCAAATGCCACTTATGTACTTAACCATTTGCCCTCCGATTCTCTGAGTATGATTCCTTATGAGTACTAGTTGGGTAAAATACCTAATTAGAGTATGCTAAGACCATGAGGGTTTATAGCACACTTGATCATTCCCAGTAGTGTGGAAAGCTTGCTCTCAGAGGCAATTAGCTTATCTCGTTGAGTAGCTTGGTCACTCAAAAGGATATATCTTCATTAGCGAGGATGAAGACACCTCAGTCTCAGAATTTGAGTCTAAGGATTTAACATTCTTAAGACTAACTCTACTAGCAAGGGAGACAAATTTTGGAATGTGCACCTTAGTTGAGAGGAGAAGGACTAGCAACACACCGATAGCAGCGTATAGATGCACTTCTAGTTGCTAAGTCTAGTGGGAGTGATGCTTACGAGAAGCATGTCCCCTACAAAGCACAATCTAAGGTGAATACTAGAGTAGTAGTAACTCTCAAGTGAAGAAGAGCCTAAGATAGCTTAAAAAGGCTCTCTCAAGCCCTGCTAGTAAATGGTGGACTATAGCGATGGAAGAAAAGATGACGAAGTCTATAAGGGCAGATTAAGTACAAGACTTGGTGGATCTACCCCGGGCTGCAAGGCATTTTGAGAACAAGTGTGCTCTCAAAGGTTAAGGGAGGTAGATGGGTCAATTGACCACTACTAAGCACATTAAGCAGTGAAGAGGTTCACGCGATAAGAAGGTACCGAAAGTGACAAAGCCTTCTCATTTGTTGTGTGGACAAAGTCTGATTCTAGCTTTGGTCTCTAGTTTGAGTCTGGGAATACATCTATTGGATGTCAAGACCACTTACTTGAATGGAAACCTAGGTGAAAGTTTTACATGCACGAGCATGTAAGTTTTGTGGTAAGAGGCCAGGAGCACAAATGTGCTAACTTTAGTGATCTGTCAAGATCTCACACCTTCATCTAAACTCGTGTAATTGACCACTTAGTCCATGTCAAGAAAGCTGAGAGTATTTTATTACCCTCACACCTTGTGTAGAAGACATATGGTCAACTAGAAACAACATATGGGCTGCTTCAGCCATTTAAAATGATTATCCTATCATCTTTTAAGATGAAGGAAATGGGTAAGACAGTGGGAGTCTAAATTCATGGAGATTGCTCTAAGAATTATCTCACTTTGTCACAAAAATCCTACATAGAAGAGATTCTTGGCAGATTCCATGAGAGAGAATCTAAACCCCGGTGGTGCCTTAGTATAAAAGGCAAGAGCTGAGTCTTGCTTCGTGCCTTTAGACTAAGTCGAAGATGGAGTCATGAAGATGAATTCCCACACACGTGGTTTGTAGCTTGAAGTACAATGAGGAGTGTACTCGTTCCAATGCACCTTTTGTAGTTGGCTTGGTAAGCCGTTATCAGTCAAATCTAGGACAGACATCTGTTTAAAGGTTTTTAAGGTACATGTGGGGCACTACTGACAATCAGTTGTTTTATCATAGTGACTTATGAGTCACACTGATGCTGATTGGTTAAAAGACTTGGATAAGTTGAAGTCCATGTCTGAGTATATATTCTAGCTAGGCACTAGGCCGAAGCAAGAAATGTACATGCATTTCTCTAACGTAGAGTTCGTTGCATGATCATCAGTAGTATGAGGGGCAGTCAAGCTTGGGATGATCATATGTCACTTGGACATCGCAAACAAAGTCGACAATCCAGTGACATTGGTCTCCTATGCCAAACAATTGTGGTTTACACCAAGAAAGCCCAAGTACCATGGAAAGACGCAACTGATTATTCACGTTTGATTTGGCAAGGATTATGGGAGGTTGTACCAAATCGATGGGAATTTTCTAATGATCATTTTTGACGAGGCGAGAAGACCTTGCTTCGAGACATACAACTGCGAAAAATATTGCCATCTACCGTCGTCGTAGCCACAACGAATATAGTGGTCGTGGCTGAACAAGTAATCTATTCAAACTCATCTCCGATTGCAGCACATAGTACAGTGTAGCAGACCACAAGTTGTACCACGACATTAGAGCTGTTTGAAGAGAATGAAAAGCTTAGTAAAGAGAATATGCAATTTAGACAAGAAGTGAGTGAATTGAAGGGGCTATGTAGCAACATACTAGCTGTGATGACTGATTATGCTACAACCCATCCATAGTCCATGTATAGTAGACGTAAGTGGGTTGACTCGATATATGTAGAATGTTTAAAAGGTGATGTCATGTGATGGATAGGAGTGGTGGACTAAGTTAGGCTTATTAAAATAATTGGTATATATATGTAGGAAAGCAATGGAGATCTTTTGCTAGGATCCAAACTTTGAATACAATGAATATATACATTTGTTTGGTAAAATAGATCAAAATACATTTACATGGATTGGGGCGTGATTAGGGGAAGCTCAAGCTTGAATTTCCTAGCTCCTTCTCCTTCAATAAAATTCTTATTTCTTAGTATGTTTGGTACACAGAGATGTTTGCAGTTTTAGCGATTGGTCGGTTACGATATATATTTAGTTGACTGCATCTTTATATCTCAGTTATCACTTAAAAAATTAATTAGCTTTTCTTTTTATTAATTTTCATTCACAAATTTTAGCTTCTATCAATACTTTAATTACTCATAAGACAGTTGGTGTTATATAAGTAAATTAATCACATATTGAGAGTGTGTGTGAATAGTGATAGTACATACAGAGATTAATATTTATCTTAAGTGTTTTGTCTAATTTTATTTTTATTTTCTTGACAAAAAAAAAAGAGATCACATTGAGAACAAATTGAAATAGATGAAGAAAATTCATATCTTTCGCTTTCTTAAGTTATCTATAAAACAAAATAGTATTGTTGCTCTCTGATGTGACTCAAACACAAATCAAGTCTTTTGGCCATCTTGAATTTGTTTGCGGAATATGATATATGGTATAGTAAGTAGTGTACAAATGGTCAAATCTATAAGTTTGATTGTGCATTTAGAATTAATAGAAGAAGGAATATTTCAAAACAAAAGTCTTTAAAAGACGCATATACAATCATATTTATTTATTAAATAAGAATTAGCATACAATATAATACAACTTAATAGTATACTATTTAATACATATTCCTTATAAAGATTAAAATACATATTTATTTAATAGTATATTATTTAATTCATATCTATTGAATACATATTTATTTATTTATTGTTTACAATTTAATACAATTTATGTAGTTCCTAAAATATTAGAATAGTTTACTATTTAATTCATAAAAAGGACTAATTAGTATACCATTTTGATCTTTAATTAATTAAATTGTACATTTCAATCTTTTAGAGATCGATTTTTTGGCTCAATGATCATTAAGAAACCAAATTGTTAGTTAAAAATTCAAAGCAAAGAGAAGCTTAGGTTTGGTACATGCACAATACAGCTAGCATGTCTCACATATATGCAAGTCCGTTCATAATAGCAGCGCAACCAGGATTTTTAGTTACGGGGGCCGATATTTTTTTTTTGGCCAAAATCTTATTTTGGTTCCTTATGTTTATCCAAAGTTTCGTCTTGATTCTGAATATTTTTTTTATTCTGTTTTAGTCTTTAATATTTCCTAAAAGTTCAATAATTAGTCTATAACTATTAAATATGGTCATATTTATCTCGTTTTAAATCCGAGCACAATAAAATCAGAGCTACGTATTAAATTTGATGAATTGTTTCTTTATCCAGTTGGAGTCATCCGCAAATGAGAGAGATATGACCACATTCAATAGTTAGGGACCAATTATGAAACTTTTAGAAAATATTAAAGACTAAAGCAGAAAAAAACATTAGGGACCAAAATAGAACTTCAGGTAAACATTAGAGACCAAAATAGAATTTTGGCCTATTTTTTTNATTAAATTTAAATATTTATATATAAAATGTTAAATTAAAAGTAAAATATAAAAATTAAATAAGTAATAGGGTATCGGATATCGGATACCATAAATATCCGTTCATTTCGGACGGATATAGGGTATCCGAGGGCAATATCCGTATCCGTCCAATATCCGAAAAAAATTTAATTTTCACTATCCGTATCCGTATCCGATATCCGGTATTCGACAGATACCGGATATTTTTTCGGATGGATACGGACGGATATCCTAACTTAGGATATAAATTGCCATCCCTAATTCCTATGAATATTACAATCTTGTGTTTGGTTCAATTTTGATAATCCTGAAAATATTTAATATTTTTTCAAAGGCCAAAGTCCTATTTTGGTCCCTCAGTTATGCTCAATGTTCCATATTGGTCCCTCAGTTATTTTTTGTTCCATATTGGTCCCTCAATTTTCCAAAACTTGGCACAATTGGTCCCTCAAACGTTTTCATCCATTTTTCCATTAAATAAAAAGGCAAAATTGATTTTTAACTCCTAAAAATTTGAATTTTTGCAATAAGGACCTTTTTTTTTTTTCTATAATAGAACCAAAATGTAAAAAAGAAGAAATAACTGGGGGTTTAGTTGATTTAGCACCAAAATGTAAACAAAAAAATTGTTCTTATTCACTCACTAATTCGGCCCAGCGAGTCAAACTCACAAAATCTCACCTTCTTCTTCATCTGTTCATCTTGCAGCTCTTGCTTCGATCTGCTATCCCCTACTGGCACTCACTGCAAAAATTAGCTAATCAAAACAAAACAATTGTCAATTTATTTGCTTGATTGAACTATTGAATATATAAGAAATAAGAAAATGGACTCTGAGGATCGACAATCCCCTCATGAAAACCCTTCTTCGGTTTTTTATTGGATCAGAGTATTGATTGTTTTGAATCTAGGCTTACAAAATGATGAACCTGGTTTTGGCCGGAGGGCATTACCTGGTTCGATGAAGCAACTCTGGGTCAAAAGTCACCTGCAAGTTAATGAATGCACAGGGTGGCCCTGCGATTCACCTCCGATGCTTAAGTCAGTAAAGAACTTGAGAGCAATAATATGTGTAAATAGCAATAGTGCGTACCTTTTTCCAGTGCGGGGACTGTCCTTTTATACTGGTGAAATGAGATCTTTTTAGACCCAGATATGGTCGCCTGTGATCTTAACTGATTTGGCCGAATCAGTTGTGATCTTCAGGGAAATCCTAACCGATTACTATCTTAACAGATCTGGCAGTTAAGATATGGAGTAAGTTGTTATTTGATGGAGGAGTCGTATGGAGATCAATCTCTTCCTGGCTCTTGATTGTTGTAGCAACGCCTCCTTTTACGTCTTTTCGTGAACGCCTAGCTATTGGCGTTCTCGACTGACGTAGGGCATTTGGCGCGTCTTTCTGTGAACGCCTAGCTGTTGGCGTTCTCGACTGACGTTGGGCATTTGGCGCTTTCCCCATGTAGGACTCTTTTGGCGCTCTCACTTGTCGTTGAACTTTTGAGGCGCCTTAACGTAGGACTTTTTGGCGTTCTCACCCAGGTGATTCCTTCGTTGGGCTTTGAACGCCTATGGTCCAGGTCTTCTAGGCTTCCAAGTTATTGGGCCTATTATCACTAGTCCCAACAAAAAGGAGTGGAGCTCTGTCCCCACCAGTGGAGTCCCTACCAAGGGCGTTGTCGTTCTTATGCTGCTTGTCGTTGTTGACGCTGAGGGTGCCTTTTAGGATTATCGATCATTTTGGTTAGGCGTCACGGGCGTTAGTGCCATACATTGTGTTTTTGTCTGTAAGGCGTTACTTGTGTAGGCGCCACTCCGAGTGGCTTTGATCGATGTTAACGCCATCTGACCCTGTCCTTTCACATTCCTCGCTGTCGTTTTGAGTTCGTGTGTCAGGTTCATAGTGGCCACGTGCCAATACGCGATTCGCCTATCCTTCATCATGATGGCGGGTCGTGGACCGAGGGGGGCGCATTTAATGCGGCGCTTCGATTTTCGTGAAAAGTTCAAAAAACCGCCATTTCTTCTCTTTCTCTCCCTCACTTTGGCATTTCGTGCTTTCAAACCTCTTTCTTCTCCGGGTTTTCTTTGTATTTTCGAGTTTTCCGACTTGATTCGCTTTCTTCATCCTCCTGCTGTGCTGTTGCTTTGTTTTCTCCTTCAATCGTGTTCGGGATTGCCTGGTAAGTGATTCATCGACTCCCTTTCGTCATTCCTTTCCTGTTTTGAGTTTCTGGGTTTAGTTCAATGTTGCTCATATTGTTCTTCATGTTCTTCGCAGCATTCTTCAAACTTTGCTTCGTGAATTCCTTCCACTCCTCCAGCATATATGGATTTCGAAAAATGTGAGTTCTTCTCTTCTTAAAACTTCTACTGCTTTTTTTGTTTCTTGTTATTTGTCATTCTGGGTTGGGTTTATGGTCTGGTGATCAACCACAAATTGCCAAGGGTTTTCCTCCCCCTTTTTTGCTGGTGGATGGAGATACAATCTCCGAGAAATGTACTGAACTGGTCCCTGTTTCCACAGCTGCTAGAAACAAGGTGGTTCCTGAGTCGTCAGCGCCTGAGGCGTCAGCGCCGACGAGGGTCGCTTCTCCCACGGAAAGGATTGGCGGTGACGCCGTGGACTCCTCTTCTTCGACTTCCACAGAGATTCGAGAGATGTTGTCTCCAGACGAGGCGTCAGTGGGCGAGGAACGTTCAATGGTTCAAGCTGCAGCCCCTATATGGGCGTCTATAGGAGATGGTAATCCGCGGCAGACAATCTGCGGGGAGGAGGTTGATTTCCTCGCTTATCCAGATTGGTTTCTCTCTTCCAACAAGGGTCTTGCTAAAGTTCCGTGGGTCAAGGGCGCCGTCAAGATCATGCCCTGTGGTCCTGATAGGGCGGAAGTGATGAGGAATGCGCGCCCCGTCGTCGATTGGCATCGCCAAAATCTTGATGAGAAGGTTCAACAAGGGCATTTGGACCAAACCAATGACACTATTAGAGAATTCTGGTCCTGGCTTCATGACGACGAGTTTATCCGAGATCTTAACGAGGAGCTAATAACCAGTTCACCTCGCCGGCGTTCCTCGGGATGTTGGATTTCAACACTTAGCCATCTGAAGGATCCTCCTAACATGCTTTATACTGATGGTAGAGGGTTCTTGATTTGCGAGCATGTTCTCCAAAGCTGTGATATCAAGATGCCTTTTAACCCAGCAGTGCTGGATCTGCTGGCGATTATGAACATTGCTCCTATTCAAATAAGTGTCAATGGTTGGCGCATCCTTCTCGGCTTCATCGCCAAGTGCCAGAGGGATGGTGTTCGTGCTACAGCGCGATTGTTTCTTTTCTTCTTTTATCCGCGGTGGGTGGATAACGCCTTTATTTCTTACTATCGGCGTCCTGGGCGCCCATTAATCCTTGAGCATGCTGTCAGCAATCCTAAGGAGTGGCAGTACAAATTCTTCTTTATTGAGGGGTCCGGATCTAGGCGTCCTTTCTGGGTTCGTGCGTCCGACGAGCGCGCCATGTTCCCTTTGTCCTGGCGAAGGCCACGTCTTGGTCCGTTTGAGTGTAATTGGAGGGACTTGACTGTGGAGGAGCGCTTGGGGGCCCTTCGGTTGATCACTACAGACCCTCTCGACCCTAAGCGTTGTATGTTATTACTATTTTGTTTGCCAAGTTTGGCTTGTTTATGCGCTTTACTAATTCCTGTTTTGTTTTGTCAGTGCTCGAGGCAAATGCTGCCGATGTCATTGGGAGTCGTCGTGCCCAAGCTGATAAGGGCAAGGGAAAAGCAGTTGCTGCTCCAAAGAAGGCGTCCTCTGCCGCTGTCGCTGCCGCTGCTGCCCCAAGGAAAACAGGGGGCGTTGTCATCCGAGATCCTTCGGCGACCTCACGTCCTCCGTCTCAGTCTTCCAAGGGAAAGGAGAGTACCGTTACGGCCAAGGACGGGGAGCCTCCGAAAAAGCGCCAGCGCCCCACAATAGAGGTCCCCCAAATTCCAGCGCTTCCAGAGGCTTATGATTTTAATGCTTTGGAGTTCCTCTCCAAATCCCTATCGGAGGCTGGCTCGGTTAAGCGGGACGACCTAGCTCGGGCGTCCACGGAAAATTCACAGGACCCTTCTGAAGAGGCGGCTAGATTTCTTCTTGCTACGGGGATGCGGTTGTTAGCCAACAGCGTCTCTAGGAAGGATCTTCTATCTGAACGAGACGCTGCTCGTGACGACGCCAAGAGAGCTCGTCAAGAAAACATTGAGTTGAAGGATGAGCTCAATGTGACGAAGGCGTCCCAGGAATCACTCCAGGGGGATTATGATCGAAGGGGACGTAGGCTGCAAGAAGTTAACAACTTGAATGAGGAGCTTAATACAAAGGTGGCGTCCTTGGCGATAGAGTTGCAGCAGTCGCAAGAGAACTTCCAGGCTTTGAGCGCCATGGCTTTGCGACAGGTAAAATGGCGGGGCTCGCGCTATAATTATATTGGTTTCAAGAACGCCATAGCGCAACTGCGGCTTCGTAATCCCAACCTTGATGTTACGGGGATTTGTCCAAACAAGGTTGTGGAAGGAAGGCTTATCCGAGATCCCCATCGCACTGATGCCATAGTAAAGATACCCCGTATGCCCGAGAAATTTGATCTTGATGGGTAATATTCTGATGGCGACGAGGACTTCCCGTGGTTCCCCAACATGGAGGTTCCCCTTCCCGGAGAGGCTGTTCTTGCTGAGACAGCGCCTCCTGCTGTTGCGAGTGCTAGCGCAAGTGGCGTTGCGGCTCAGGAGGTGGAGGCAAACGTCCCATCAAGCGGGAACGCTGAGGGTGCCCCGAGTGCTACTACTACCGAGGATCCCCCTTCTGCTGCTTAGGCCTGCGTGCCTTTGTTTACTTGGTTGGGCCTGCGCGCCCTTTTGTAAATTTTTAATTAGCTTTGTTATGGCGTAGACGCCATTTTTGAATTGTGGATTATGCTTGGCCTGTAGGCCATTTTTCTTTGAATATATGGGCATTGATGCCTTTGATATGCTTTCTCTTGATGCTTGATTTACTTGCACTTTTCTTTATTGTCATTCCACGATTTGATCGTTATGTTTGTTTTGCACTATGAAGTGCTGCCTCACGTTGGGCACGCTTCGAGCGTTTTGCGTATTATACGCTAAGTTTTGACTAGTCATCCAAGGGAGGGTCGGTCCGCATGGTAGTGAGTGCCATACTCACAAGGCTCCTTCGAGGGCCTTTTCGCTGCTGTACCGAGGGCGTCCCCCCGAGCAGCTCCAACTTCATTATTTGTTGGAAGGAAGAAAATATAATTTATTGATATGAAAGCGAAGTACAGTTGACGCCATGGCCTTATTCAAATAATGCTATAACTTAGAACGAAACTTATACACTCAGGGAAAATAAAACTTGAGCTTTGCCATGTTCCAGGCGTTCGGGAGTGATTTTCCTTCGGGCGTTTCCAGTCGGAAGGCGTTCCCAGGTAGGACCTCCACGACTCTGTAGGGGCCTTCCCAGTTTGGTCCGAGCTTGCCGTGTCTAGGATCCTTTCTGTTGTTTTCAACAGTTCTGAGCACCAGATCTCCTACTTTGAGAGTTCTGGGTTTTGTCTTGGAGTCATGGTATCTTTTAACCATCTGGTTGTAGGCAGCTTGTCTGATGGCTGCAACTTCCCGTCGTTCCTCCAAGCTGTCCAAGGCTTGGAGCCTGGAGTTGGCGTCATTGGTGTTTGGATAATTGATTATCCTCTCAGTCGGGACGTTCACTTCGGCAGGTATGACTGCTTCATGTCCGTATGCTAAGGCGAAAGGTGTTTCCCTTGTAGCAGTTTGTTCCGTGGTCCTGTATGACCATAGGACTGAGGGGAGCTCATCAACCCATCTTCCCTTAGCTGACTCCAGTCTTTTCTTAATTCCTTGGATGATGATTCTGTTGGCTAACTCAACTTGGCCGTTTGTGGCTGGATGTTCTACCGAGGTGGTTTTATGATGAATTTTCCAAGCCTTGCAAAAGTCTTGGAACTTCCTACTTGTGAATTGGGCGCCATTGTTAGATATTAGAGTGTTCGGGACTCCGAACCTGGTAATGACGTTCTGCCATAGGAACTTCTCCATGGCTTCCGTGGTTATGGACGCCACTGCTTTGGCTTCTATCCATTTCGTAAAGTAGTCAACGGCGACTATGAGAAACTTTCTCTGATAGGCCGCTGTTGGGAATGGTCCTGCAATGTCGATTCCCCATAAGTCAAACGGCCAAGGGGAGGTAATGGCGTTCATAGGGGCTGCGTGTGTGTGGATCATATTGGCATACTTCTGACATTTCTCGCATGAGCGCACAACGCTTTATGCGTCCTGCAATAGCGTGGGCCAATAGTAGCCTGCCCTTTGGATTTTCCTTCGCATTGCCATTGGGCCTTGGTGGCTTGCACACAATCCTTCGTGGACTTCAGTCAACACTCTGGTGACGTCCTCACCCGCTATACACTTGGCTCCTGGGTGACTAAAGTTTTTTCTGTATAGTGTTCCCTGTCTGACATAGTACCTGCCAGATCTCCTTGCAACTTTTCTTGCCTCGCCCTTGTCTGAGGGAAGGGAGCCTTTGTCCAAATAATTGAATATCGGCGTCCTCCAGTCAACAACTTCTTCGGTGGGAAGAATGTCTTGTTCTAATATTGAGGGCTCCCTAAGGGTCGTTCTGATGATGGAGTTTCTCCCTCCTTTGTTTGGCCTGGATGCCAACTTGGCGAGCTCATCGGCTCGGGCGTTCTCGCTCCGCGGGATGTGATAAAAAGTGGTTTTTATCCCGGACCCTTCTATGATCTTCTTCGCTTTTTTAGCGTATTGGACCATGGTCGAGTCCTTGGTTTCGTATTCTCCATTCATCTGCTGTACTACCAACTGGGAGTCTGCGAAGATTTCCAATCTTTTGGCGCCTATGTTGGTTGCCAATTTTAAGGCAGCGATCAACGCCTCGTATTCCGCCTGGTTGTTGGTGATTGGACATTCAATTTCGATCGATTGTTCGATGATGGAGCCATCCGGGGCTTGCATTACCACTCCTGCTCCGCGTTGTGAGTTTGATGCGGCGCCATCAATGTGCACGCTCCAAGTCCAATTTTGGGCGTTGTCTGGGCCGGTCATCTCTGCTATGAAGTCTGCTAAAGCTTGCCCCTTAATGGCCCTCCGTGGTTCGTAGGCGATCCCATATTCTGAGATTTCTACGGACCATATCGACATTCTTCCTGCAATGTCTGGTTGTTCAATCATCTGCTTGAGGGGTCTGTCAGTTCTGACAATTATCTGGAACTGTTGGTAGTAGTGTCTCAACTTCCTAATTGAGTGGAGTAACGAGAATGTTAGCTTTTCCAGGCGGTGATACCTCTTCTTTGCTCCTGTGAGCATTTTGCTCGTGAAGTATATGGGTTTTTGTTCTTCCCCCTCTTTGAGTACTAACGCCGAACTGATTGCGTCATCTGTGGACGCCAAGTAAACGTAAATTGGTTTATCCTTGACTGGAATTACCAAAATTGGCGGTGATGCCAGGTATGTTTTTAGCCTTTGAAAGGCGTCCTCGCACTCCTTGGTCCATTCGAATTTTTTGTTTGCTTTTAGTGTTTGAAAGAAAGGTAAGCATTTGTCAGCAGACCTGAATGTAAAGAAGACTATCCGTGAGTAATTCTCGTTTTATTGATAGAAGTAATGCGTCGAAAAGACGGCTTACATAGGCGTTCTTGATAAACATAGTAAACTAAAAATAATTAGTTAAAGACATGACTGAAATAAAAGACGATAATGAGACTGTCACTAGAGAGTAGCTTTAAAGCTTTATTGTTGAGGTGGCGCTAGGCGCCTTCTACCTCGACAGAACCCTATGGAGCGCCGCTAGCCTGCCGTTGAGGCGTTGGACCTCCTTAATTGATCTCGGGGAGTTCATCTCAAGGATTGCTCTGCGCTGGTCTGGGTTTGCTTCAATTCCTCGGTTGGTGAGCATGAACCCGAGGAATTTTCCTCCATTTACGCCGAAGGCGCACTTTGAGGGGTTCAGCTTCATCTGGTACTTGCGTAGTTGATTGAAGATCTCCTTCAGATCCTCGGTGTGTTTGCCCCCTTCTTTGGTTTTCACGACCATGTCATCGACGTAGACTTCAAGATTTCTTCCAATGTAATCTTTAAAGAAGAGATCCATCATCCTCTAGTAGGTGGCGCCCGCATTCTTTAGTCCGAAAGGCATCACTGTGTAGCAGTACGTGCCCATCTTCGTTATGAACGCCGTTTTCTCGGCGTCCTGAGGGTTCATCTTTATCTGATTATATCCGCTGAAGGCGTCCAGAAAGCTCATCGTCTGATGACCACAAGTCCCATCCACAAGTTTGTCGATGTTGGGCAGTGGGTAGTGATCTTTTGGACACGCCTTGTTGAGGTCAGTGAAGTCCACACACATCCTCCACTTGCCGTTGGATTTCTTGACCAGTACCACGTTTGAGAGCCATTCGGGGTACTTGGCTTCCCTGATAAATCCTGCGGTCAGTAGTTTACCAACTTCTTCCTGGATAGCCGCTTGGCGCTCATGGCCAAAAAGGCGTTTGCGTTGGATCACTCCTCTTCTGCCATCAGTGTTCAGGCTGTGGCAGATGAGCTTCGGGTCAATTCCTGGCATGTCTGCAGGACACCAGGCGAAGACGTCCGAGGATTCCCTTAAAAGTTGGATAAGTTCAGACTTTTCTTCTTCATGAAGGAGCATGTTGATCTGTACTGTTTTCTCGGCGTCTTTCCCTAGCTGTACAACTTCCAAATCTCCCGTTGGCTTGGGTCTTTGACTCGAGATTTCATCCCTGAAATCTTCTATTTCAGCATTTGAAGCCTCTAGCTTCCCTTCATTAGGGGCGTTATCAGCCGATGTGTTTGCCCGTGTTTTCCTCCTCCTTTCTTCTTCATTGGTTTTTGCCAGACTCATCGCATAACATTGTCTGGCTGTCCTCTGGTCCGCTCTCACTTGACCCACTCCTTGTGGCGTTGGAAACTTCATGCGAAGGTGGGCAGTGGATATCACCGCTCTCATTTTGTTCAGGGAGGGGCGTCCGAGAAGGACGTTGTACGTTGAGGGCGCCTGTACCACCAAGAATTCCACCATAATACTCGTCACCCTTGGCTTTTCCCCCACGGTGAGTCTTAGGTCAACACTTCCAAGGGCTGGTATCTGATCCCCTGTGAATCCTATAAGGCGCCCGTAGTGTTCCTTGAGGTCTGACCTTGGAACGCCTAGCTGATCGAAGCATGACTTGTAAATGATATCAGCGGATGAGCCTTGGTCCACCATGATCCTTTCAACTGTAAAGGTGCCAATTCGTGCTGTGATCACCATAGGGTCATCGTAATCCTGGTTCACTTCCCACAATTCATCGTCAGTGAAGGTTATGGGTTCAACCCATCTTTCTTCTTTGGATGCTTCCTTGTAGTCAATCCTAAGTATGGATCGATTCACCTTTCTCTTCTTATGCGGAGTTTTGGCGCCACCTTTTTTCTATACCGCCTGAGATAGTGTGGATGATCCCAGATGGTCTGTCATCTCTCGGCGGTGTGCGCTGATCTCGTTTCTTTTCCTCGCCATCAGCGCCTCCACCTCTTGGCTTCTTCTGCTCGCGAGTGTTTTTCTCCTCTCTGGGCCTCTTACTTCCATCTTTTTTAATGAACCTGGATGGGAGGCGTCCCAATCTGATCAGGTTCTCGATTTCGTCCTTCAAGACGATGCATTCATCCGTTGTATGTCCCTCTTTTCTGTGATACCTACAATATTTGCTGGTATCCACGTTTCGCCCTGCTCTCCTAGGGCGGTCTGGGAGTCTTGGTAGCAGATCTGTGTTGCATATTTCTCGGTCAACCTCTGATTGAGACACAGCAAGGACAGTGTAGACAGCATGCCTTCCCCTCGGTGGGGATCGTGGACGCCGGGAGTAATCCCTTCCTTTTGGTGCTTGGGCGCCACCAGCTTTCTCCGAGTTCTTACTGTATGGCTTTCTGGTGTCTGGTTCAATTCTCGCGAAGCGATCACGTTGGGTTTTGTCTAAATCTTCTTTTGTTATGAATTCCTCAACCATCGAGAGGAGCTCACCGACAGATCTGGGAGCCTTGTGAGTAAGCTCCCTATGCGCATGGCCTGGTCTGATTCCTGCTAGGAATGAGTACACTGCGATTTTGTCGTCCACTTCTTTGATACTTAGCAAAGTCTTGTTGAACTTTGCCAAGTAGTCTCGCAGCGATTCTCCCTTGTTCTGCCTGATGTCGGTCAAGACCGCCATAGGCTGCTTATATACTTTGCTGGTGGCGAATCGTTTCTTAAACATGTCCTCCAGGTCCTTAAAGCAATGTACCGAGCCCGCCGGGAGTTTGGAGAACCAATCCAGAGCTGGTCCTTCCAAAGTTATAGGAAACAGCTTGCACCTCTGAGGATCTCCTAGGTTTGAGATATTCATGGCGGCCTTGAAGCTGAGTAGGTGATCCTCTGGGTCTTTTTCCCCTGTATAAGGCGTCAGCTTCATGGGCATTTTGTAGTTCCTGTCCAGTTCAACAGCTTGCACATGAGGGGCAAAGATTCCCTCAGCCAATGGGGGCGTTCTTGCCGGTAGCGCCGAATTGGTTGGTGGCGCCGATTCTGGCGCTGGTGCTTGGGCGCTCATAGGCTGGTACATTCCAGTGGATCCTCCATAGACGCCATATCCGGGGTAATATTGAGGATAATACCCCTGTGGGTAATAGTAGCCCTGAGGTGGATAAGAGTAGGCGCCCACCCAAGTTTGCTGCTGGGTGAGCTGAGTGGTTTGACTAGGTAAAGTGCTGGGCTGTTGTTGAGCCTGTTGTTGAGCTACTACCTGGGCAGGTGTTGGGTTGTTCATGGGAGCCTGCTGTTCTTGGTTTCCTGGGTTTCCTTCTGGAGGTGTGGGCTCTGGGTCAGCTTCCTCAGCAACTTGCTTTCCCTTGCCCATAACCAGATCACGGATGTCTTTGCGCAGTGCTTCCATCTCTATGCGCATGTCAGCCTTGAGTGCAGCGATTTTGTCCTCTGCTGTTATGGTGATTTGCCCCGTAGTCGCTGGGTTGGGCAGCGTGGGGGCTTCCTGGATGGGAAATCCTGGGGGAGGAGCAAGCGTCGAATCCTGTGCGGATTGAGCTACTGAGCCTCCTGAAGCGTGTTGATCAGTTGGAGTGGATGTCATTTTGCCAATTTCTGTAGATGTCATCTTTCTCTCTGGTTCGATGAACACACAGGTTAGATAAAACAAAAATATAGGAAAAAATGTATATGATCCAACCTTATCGTTCATGTACCCAAAGAAAAATTTAAACGAAGATCAACACTTTAACAACAAATTAAATTTGGACTTTGAATGAAAAGTCCCCACGGTCGGCGCCAGTGATGAACCTGGTTTTGGCCGGAGGGCATTACCTGGTTCGATGAAGCAACTCTGGGTCAAAAGTCGCCTGCAAGTTAATGAATGCACAGGGTGGCCCTGCGATTCACCTCCGATGCTTAAGTCAGTAAAGAACTTGAGAGCAATAATATGTGTAAATAGCAATAGTGCGTACCTTTTTCCAGTGCGGGGACTGTCCTTTTATACTGGTGAAATGAGATCTTTTTAGACCCAGATATGGTCGACTGTGATCTTAACTGATTTGGCCGAATCAGTTGTGATCTTCAGGGAAATCCTAACCGATTGCTATCTTAACAGATCTGGCAGTTAAGATATGGAGTAAGTTGTTATTTGATGGAGGAGTCGTATGGAGATCAATCTCTTCCTGGCTCTTGATTGTTGTAGCAACGCCTCCTTTTACGTCTTTTCGTGAACGCCTAGCTGTTGGCGTTCTCGACTGACGTAGGGCATTTGGCGCGTCTTTCCGTGAACGCCTAGCTGTTGGCGTTCTCGACTGACGTTGGGCATTTGGCGCTTTCCCCATGTAGGACTCTTTTGGCGCTCTCACTTGTCGTTGAACTTTTGAGGCGCCTTAACGTAGGACTTTTTGGCGTTCTCACCCAGGTGATTCCTTCGTTGGGCTTTGAACGCCTATGGTCCAGGTCTTCTAGGCTTCCAAGTTATTGGGCCTATTATCACAAAATTTCCCTTTTCGTTGTTTATGAATTTACGTGCAGTAGGCTTGTTCTTCTTTCTTCTTCCATTTTCATTTCTCTGTTTACTTTTCCTTTCACTCTCAAATCTGAATCGCAAAAGAGAAACAAGCACAAAAGAAGAACGGAGAGGAAGAAGAACGGCTTTGAATCTGACATCGGTGGGAGAAGAAGAAGAGGAATCTGTTACTCGCTTTATACACATTCGCGGGGGCCTCCATTTCGACAAATCGATTGATTTCACCTTATTCTGCTAATTAATTCGTCTTCTCTTCTCTCAGATTTGAAATATTGTCAACAAAAATGAAGGTAAAATTAACTAAACCATCGTTGATTTTCACAGATTGATTCTTCTTCTGCTAATTCGTGGACACTAGGGAAGAAGAAGAAGTGCCGAAGAAGAAGATGAACAGGCGGCATTATGCTATTTCTTCTTTCTAAATTTTGGTGCCAAATCAACTAACCCCAAGATATTTCTTTTTCTTACATTTTGGTTCTATTATGGAAAAAATGTCCTTAATGCTGCAAAAATTCAAATTTTTAGGAGTTAAAAATCAATTTTGTCTTTTTATTTAACGGAAAAATGGATGAAAAAAGTTTGAGGAACCAATTGTGTCAAGTTTTGGAAAATTGAGGGACCAATATGAAATAAAAAATAACTGAGGGACTAATTTGGAACATTGAGCATAACTGAGGGACCAAAATAGGACTTTGGCCTTTTTTCAAATATGCCCTTGACTTTTTATTCTCAAATAATAACTTATCAAATGCAAAAATTCTCCAAAATAATTAATAAGAATATTTGAAAAAATGTTCTTTGCTTTTACATCATTGATGATTTATCAATAAAATACGATTTCAAAATATAATGTCATAATTCTTAAAATTAAAAAAATATTCTAAAAAAATTATCGCTCAAAATTAGTTAGGTTTGACAAAGAAAATGAAATTAGATGAGAGATGGAAAGAGTTTGTAGAACAAAATTTAATTAGCTAAGTTTAATGAGGGTAAATTAGTCATTTTAGGTGGACGAAAATAATCTCATCCCATGGGATTAGACTAATCCCACCCCCTAGGGTTAGGGTGGGATTAAAAATAGTTATTTTAGGAAATTATACTACTCCTGGGAATACAATATTTCCAGAACTAATTTTTTTATCCGCGTACCAAACGCAAGATTAATCTATGCCGGAGCTCCTAATCTCGGGACTATTTTTTCAATCCGTGTACCAAACGTCCCCAATGGATCAAGATACTCGTATTTGTTAGACAAAAAAAAGACAAACATCTTGTGTGGCCTTCAAACCTGTTTGGAATTCTGGTGTGTTGCTAGTGTTCTCTGCTTAGTGTTAATGTACTGGAAGCTGATTGGGTTGTTCTTGTTCTATTAAAACAAGAATTTATTGTTTGGTCAGACTTAACATAAATTTAACTTTGGCAGTTTAAAACTTCAATAAACACTTAAGATTAGAGGGGAAAAAATACTACATAAATAATCACACGAACATAATAAAAAACGAAAGTTTAAATATGCAGATTATTATTTGGTTCAATTTAAAATTTCATGTTAATTTTTAAATAATTCAAGTTAAAGACCATCATGTTTTTCTTATATCTAAATATTTTTAAATAATTTGTATAATTAAGTAAGTTATTTAGGAAAAAAACTAATTGCACTGCAAATATAATTATTAGGATCAATTGTCTCATTTTTAATTTGAAAAATAATAATATAATAAAAATAAATATACAAGACAGTGAGACTCTTACAAACACCACATTATCAGGATAATAGCAACTTGCAAGAGAACACCGCCACTAAGGGTAAGAATAGATAGTTTAAAAAAATATGAAAATTTAATGTCATTAAGATAGTTTAAGGTTTAAGATATTATAATTTAGGCTCAAGTGCACTTTTGGTCTCATAACTATGACAAAGGTTTCATTTTGGTCCCATAACTTTTTTTGTTGCAATTTTAGTCCCATAACTATGACAAAGGTTTCATTTTGGTCCCATAACTTTTTTTGTTGCAATTTTGGTCCCATAACTATGACAAAGGTTTCATTTTGGTCCCATAACTTTTTTTGTTGCAATTTT
>QANZ01015353.1:0-16076 GCA_003254925.1 Chamaecrista fasciculata | reverse complement strand
TTATTATTATTATTATTATTATTATTATTATTATTATTATTATTATTATTATATATTATTCTTAACAAAACTAGCTCTCCATTTTCAAATATTTCTCAAAAGATAAGGCAATATTATTTTAATTTCACTTTCTATAATATTATTTTCTTTGCCTATTAATTCTTTTGGTGAAAATCCTAAATTTCTTATAGCATTTTTCTCTCGCCATAAATCATGTTGACATTGTGGCATTTGTAATTTACAATGCACTTGGACTCTTTTTTTTCGTATTACCATAATAACTTAGTTAATAATACAAACCAAGTTTGTAAATTGTGGTCCACAATAATGGCAATTGAGATTGCAATATTGTTATTGCGGTGGTGGCATAACCCGCAACAGGTTGCAAGTCACAACTACACTCGCAACCTATATTGCAATCAATACCTACAACTGCAATGTTACAACCTTGATACAAACTATTTAAAAACTAGTTAGATATGTAAAAAATAATGGACCTTAATTTGTATTATTTTTACATTGACATAAATGTATAATTTTCAAAATAATAAAAAAAAATCTATACATTCAATTTTTCATTTATGTTAACCATTTATTTAGGTCATGTTTTGTTTCTCTAACTTCAAGCGTTTAAATTTGTTGTAACTAAATTTGACCAAATATTAAATTCAATTTTTATTATACTAAAATTAATTTAGTCATTAATTGTAATATCTTAAACATTAAACTATCTTAATGACATTAAATTTTCATATTTTTTTAAACTACCTATTCTTACCCTTATTGGCGGTGTTCTCTTGTGAGTTGCCATTATCCTGATAGTGTGGTGTTTGTAAGAGTCTCACTATCTTGTATATTTATTTTTATTATATTATTATTTTCACAAATTAAAAATGAGACAATTGATCCTAATAATTATATTTGCAGTGCAATTAGTTTTTTTTCCTGAATAACTTACTTAATTATAAAAATTATTTAAAAATATTTAGATATAACATTATGGTCTTTAACTTGAATTATTTTAAAATTAACATGAAATTTTAAATTGAATCAAATAATAATCTACATATTTAAACTTTGGTTTTTATTTATTTTCCTGTGATTATTTATGTTGTATTTTTTTCCCCTCTAATCTTAAGTGTTTATTGAAGTTCTAAACTACGAAAGTTAAATTTATGATACGTCTGACCAAACAATAAATTCTTGTTTTAATAGACTAATTAATCCTATATTTTAGGACAAAACTCTATTTTGGTCCCTAATTTTTACCCTAAAATTTATTTTGCTCTCCTAATATGTTTTTTATTCCATTTCTTCCTTAATATTTTCCAATAGTTTTGTTTTGGTCCTTAGTAATTTTTTTAATTAGTTGATTATATCTTGTTTCAAACTCGAATGTGTTAAAGTTAGAGCTACGAGTTAAATATGATGAGTTATTTCTTTGCCTAGTTGTAGTCATAAGCAAACAAGGTTAAATCGATCCCAAAAATGAGTTGTTTGTTTCATGAATTTATTTGGTCATATCTCTCTTATTTTAAGTTTGACTGCAACGAAATAGACGCTACAAGTTATTCTTAATAGGTTCTTTCTCTACTCACTTGGGACCATTGGAAAACGTTGTCAAACAGTACTCCGAAAAGTGAGTTTGGTCAAAACAACAATATCAACTTTCAGAGTGCTAACCATATTTGTCAACGGTCCCAACTAGACAAAGAAAGAACTCGTCAAAAGTAACTCGTACTTTTNTTATTCTTAATAGGTTCTTTCTCTACTCACTTGGGACCATTGGAAAACGTTGTCAAACAGTACTCCGAAAAGTGAGTTTGGTCAAAACAACAATATCAACTTTCAGAGTGCTAACCATATTTGTCAACGGTCCCAACTAGACAAAGAAAGAACTCGTACTTTAATTTTCCTCACATTCGAACTTGAAATGTGAGAGATATAACTAAGTCATGGTTCGATTTTTAATTAAAACTCTAGTTTTAACTCCACTTTTAAATTTGCTTTGTTAAGATAAAGTTACCCTAATATTTTCCTTTTATTTCTAGTTCATTTTTCTTATTTTGTTTGATATTGAAATATTTTATTTTATTTTTTAAAATTGTTAATAAATAAAAATTTTGATTAATATCTTTTAATTTATTTTTTTAAAAACTCAAGCTATCATCTCAACATGGTTATATATATGGCTTGAGTTTTTTTTTTAAAGTAGGTTAGCCAAAACTTTTCTTTAATTATTAATTTTAGAAAATAAAATTAATTATAATAAGATTAAGTAAATATAAAAATTTGAAACAAAAACTAACATAAGAATAAAAAATACTTTTGTATTATTATAAAAATAAATTAAAAAAGAGATAATACTCATTAATAATTCCATTTTATATTTTTAGTAATATTTATGGGGTTTTCATTCAGTGACTTAAGGATATAATTGGTATGATAAATATAAAATCCACAAAAGAATTTTAAACAAAAAAATATGGACGTGGCAATCTTATCACCTCCTCATAAAACTAATAATTTAAAGAAAAATGGATTTATTGATAAACTTGCAAACGCAAGAATCACATGAGCATGAGCTGAGTTAGGTTGAGCTGAGTTAGGTTGGGTTTGGGAAAATTCTCATTCCAACCTGCATCAATCTACAGGCTGGGTTGATTTTTTTTATTTTTAAAACTCAACCCGAACCAACACAACCCGTAGAGCTGCAGGTTGAGTTTGTAATTTTTATTAAAAAAAATAATTTTGATAATAAAAAATATTATTATAAATTTGTGAGTATTGAATAAAAAGACTTACACGTAACAAAAGTTATATATAAATATAAATCAATCAAAACACACTCCATAACATGTGTAAATGTAATACATATATGTAACTATGAAAATTTTAAAATCAAAATATCTTATTTATGAAGAACTAACAATATAAATATATAAAAAAGCATACACAAATATATAGAAAAAACATAAACAAATATAAAAAATAAATACAAAAACAAAAAAATATATACGGGCTCACGTGTTGGGTTGGGTTGAGAAACAACGAACCTGCAACCCAACGCACAAGTGTGCGAGTTGAAAATTTTAATCTAACCCAACTCAACCAGCGAACCCGAACTAACCCAACCCAAACTGCGAGTTGGGTTGGTTTCTGCGGACTCGCAAGTTGACATATTGGGTTGCTCACTCCTAAACACATAGGTCGAGTACAAATGGAGACTTTACAAGGAAGGGAAAAGGCCAACATTGAATTTATTTATTTTCTTACAGAAATATGTTGTCAAGATCTTAGTTTTTTTATCACAATCTAGAAAATTTTGATCTATTTAATATATGATTAGCATCCATTTTTTACAGATAAAATCATGAGATCATACAAAATTATAAGATAAAAAATGACAATAATCAATAGATTTTATAATGTTAAACAAATAGATTCACCTCAATTTGAATTAGGAATTTTGTGTACAAATACAAATAATTATTAACTAAATAACCATATGAACATATTCATATATGAACTCAATTATTTTAAAATTTAGGAAAGAAACACTTACAAGAATCATTATCTTCAGAAATTTAGCCAAATTGCTGTGTAGTGCTTGGCTATTATGATACTTGGTCACTATGTTGCTGATCCTAGAAGAAGTAAGGGGCTTATTCATCTTCGTTGGGTTTGACATTCTTCGGTGAAAATAATATAGAAAAATTCTATAAAATGTTCAAGTGTTGAGATACCTTATCTTTTCTTACAATACGGAAAGATGTAATGTCGATATATATATAGCTGCGATTGACAAAGAATGAGAAAAAAAAATCACATTAATTGTCCAAATATTTAATCTTTTTAAAAGAAAAATATCATATAATTTATATAATTAATATACTTTATCACTTATTTATTACAAATCATTTTTTTATTTTAGTTTTTATGATCCAAGAGTGGGGACACTCGGTTACTCAAAAAGTCAAATCAACGTCCGCTTCATAATAACTCCTTTGTATTAATGAATTCAGATATAGTCACTTATGAAATATCATAAATATTGCTGATTTGAAATGTAAATTTGAAAGTTTTCAATTTCCTTTGTATTTTTTATGACATAATTATATTATGTGTTGATGTTATATCTCCCCTATGAAACATGGATAGTGACACAAACACGGGATACGATACAGACACGGACACACTGATTCGCTAAATTCTTAAAATTATTTGACAAGACACGACATATATTTATATATGTAAATAATTAAAAATTCATAAATTTTGATGAAAATTTTAAAAATTACAATATCTAATCATAATATATGTCATTTATTTTCTTTTGTTTGTCATGTTAAAATTACAAAAAATTGATTTTATATTTTGAAACTCATAAATATGAGTTGTACGTGTGTCGTACGGGTGTCAGACATGGACATGTATCTGACATGGTGACACGCTCTCAAAATGAAGTGTCCATGCTTCATAGTTTCTCCCTAATTGCCTAACCGAATGGATTATCTTCCAAGTATCTCAACCACAATAACAACCTCGTCTACTTGGCCTTCAAGGTTGACCGTTTCCTGAGCATTCATCACATAGTCTATAAATATAAGATAATTTTGGTCACTTCTAAAGTACACACTTCATTTTACTCTCAAACTCTTTGAGATTAAACTTTCTCTCCTAGACTTATTACTGACTTTGGCATCAGAGTGGCAACGTGGGGCCAAACCTCGTCATCTCTTCTTACAGGTCTGTCGCGTTCCAGTTTCCACTTTTAATGAACCCATCACTATTTCGTAGCTTTATCATGTGTGTAGATATATATATAGGTAAATTACACAGAAGGTCCTTGTGGTTTGACCTATTTACTCAAAAGGGTCCCTGTGATTTAACAAGTGGCAAATAAGGGCCTGAATTTTGCTCCATTAACAAAAGAGGACCCAGAGGTTTTTTTCTTCTAAAATTTAACGAAAATTTTGGCTAAAATACCATTTAAGACCCTAACTATTAATTTTCTATGTGTTTAATTCCTTATTAGTATGAGAGGGACTAAACCGTGATTTCAAGACAATTTTAAGACCAAAAAAGCAACTTCCTACTCAGAGAGAATTTTTCTTTCAATTTCTCTATTCTGGGTTCATTCATTCATCTCCAAAATGCACCGAATGTCGAAAACAACACTATATCATTTGATGCATTTTGTCCCTTTTGCGTTCTTCTTTTGCACCCAAAAGAAATTGTGCCACAGCCTCCATTTTCTGCTTTCCTCCATTAACGTACTCCCTTGTATGGTAGAAGAGCAATATTGATGAAGCATGCGATAGCTTGCTCCGCCGAAATTTCTGTCGTTGGATTTTCCGGCAGCAACGATAGCACCTTGCTCCATCTCATTCGTTCATATTTGGAAACGTACTCTTTAACCTTCGCTTCGTGCTTACTCAACCAATCTTCGTCGAGAAGAAAGTTGAGATTCGATGTGCGAACTTTGATGACACATATTGGAGATTATTGGCGAGGAAGAGATATGAAAGCACGATCCCTTTGAATAGCTCAGCCTTTCCATCGAGTGTGTAGGGAAGGACAAGTATCAGCCATGCGAGCCTCATCGAGAACTCTGACTAGTCATTATTGTCATTATTTGGACTCTGGAAGGAAGATTCCAGCAATGGAGATTCAGCCAAAGTTGTAGAACACAACATTTTCAGTTAACTTACCCAAATTTGCGCATTTTTATATTCATTTTACGATCCAGATTCATCTAATTTCAGAGAAATACACACAATTTTAATTTTAGAGGATCCGTCTCTGTTTCGTCCGTAGGCTTCTCCTTCCTCTATCTTTCTTCCCTGAAAGAAAACCCTAGAGGAGTCGACAAAGATGGACCCAGATAGAGAAATCAGCTCATCCTCTGCCAACCCACTCACTTCCCCTCATCATTTTATTCTCGTTTTACATAAGTACATCACACAAAAAGAGATTCGATGAGTCTGAATGCATACTTAAGGAGGATTTTATGGTTCCAATTTTTCATTTCAGAGAATGAAATCAAGAGGGGTGAGAGACCGAGAAGCTGAGAAAGTCTAAGTTGAAAGTTGCTTTTTAGTTCTTCAAATTGCCTTGAAATCACGATTTAGACTCTCAAACTAATATGGAATTAAACGCATAGAAAATGGTATTTTAGCCAAAATTTTCGTTAAATTTTAGACGGAAAAAAAACTCTAAGACCTCTTTTGTTAATGGAGCAAACCTCAGGCCTTTATTTGCCCCTTTTTAAACCACACAGACCCTTTCTGTAAATTGGCCAAACCACATAGGCCTTCTGTGTAATTCACCCTATATATATATATGATGGAGATTGTGCCCTAGGGCCAATCATTTTATATGTATGAACATATTGATCGACTAATTTATAGATGATAAATTGAGTCGTTATCATATTATTAGCATGTTTACTGTGATAACAATCATTGATTAATTATGTGATAATTATTCTAAAACTGTCCCTGGTCGATTATTCATGTGGGAATGTGAATGAACTAAGACCAGCATAACTTCGGTGTATGGAGATACATGCATACGATGCTTTACGAGAGTCATGGTGCAATTATGTAAGGGGTTACAAGTTGCTGGAACGACACGGAGAGTCCTGCATGGGTTTTAGTCATGAGCTAGCCTCTCCTGTACACCTGTCACGATGCCCTTAGACCTGAGGTCTTGACTATTCCGGCGTTGTAGATATCGAACTTGTTGGAGATTGTGCCCTAGGGCCAATCATTTTATGTATATGTTTTGAACATATTGATTAATTTATGGAGATAAATTATCTTGTTATCATATTATTAGCATGTTTACTATGATAGCGTCCTTGATTAATTATGAGATAATTAATCTAAATCCGTTGCTGGTCGATTATTCTCGAGGGAGCGAGAATGAACTAAGACCAGCATGACCTCGGTGTATGGAGATACATGCACTAGATGCTTTACGAGAGTCATGGTGCAATTATGTAGGGGGTTACAAGTTGCTGGACTGACCCGGAGAGTCCTGCATGGGTTTAGTCATTAGCTAGTCTCTCCTGTACGCCTGTCACGATGCCTTAGACCTGAGGTCTTGACTATTTTGGCGTTGTAGTGGTCAAACTTTGGCCTAGTCTAACGTTGCCCGTAGCAGGGTAGCCATAAGGGCTAGGTACGAGTTTGGTTGATTGCAGTACTGAGGAATGTGGTTGACCAAGATGGGATTTTGTCCCTCATATATAAATGAGAGATATATAACTGGCGCCCTCGATGAGTCTGTCCAAGGAAAGAGTGGCCACTTAGGAAATCGAGAAAGTTGAGGTTTGGATTAAGGATGACTTTCCCGTGCCTTATCCAGAACCAAGATATCGTGTGACAACAGGGTCTATGACAAGGTGGTACCAAGGTTAAATTGGTCAATTTGATAGAACGATAACTCACGTGTTTTGGGTAGTCGTGATGGCTTGCTAGAGTCCGCTCTCGACTTGTGAGTCATAGGGATGGCTTGCTGCCAACTTCACGTGGGGCCTGCTGGGTCACACATGAGCAGGATCTGGACACCGCTTAAAGGGACACGAATTAGGGTTAATTCGTGAGTCACTCCGGTGACACAATTTAAGACATAGCTAAATGTCTGGGACATAAAGTCTTGTCTTAAATTAAATCTACGGTTGAGATATTTAAATTTGTGGGACAAGTTTAAATATATTAATTGTTAAATAGTTAATGGGATTAATCTATTTACAATTATAATATTAGGGAATAATAAATTAGATAAGGTTCCTAAAAGTTAGGAGATTATTGATTTATTAAATTCACTAATATTAGGATAATGAGAAAAGAGGGTGGCGCCTCTTTAAGATTGATTTTAATTAATGGAATTGTTTTATTAATTAAAGTCATGAATTTGAATTCAAGATTTGATCTAGATTTCAAGATTTAAAATTTGAATTAAAGATATTAGGGTAATATTTTAATTCAAAATCTTTGGAAGATAATAAGTTGGTTATAACTTCCTAAGAGTTAGGAATGTTTTTGATTTATAAAATTCCAAAGAAATTTAGGGGAGGTTGGCGCATTCTATGTGGGTCCAAGGAGGAAGATTTGATCATCCAATTTGATTCTCAAAGATTGCATTTTGAATTCAATTAAGATATTAAGGTAATATTTTAATTAAGAATTCAAGTCCTAAAATTATAATATTATTGTAATCTTATAATTTTATAATTTGATAATCCTATAATTTAGGGATTCCCTAATTATAATTATCAAAATTCCCCAACACTATAAAAAGGCCAAGGCAAGTCGACTTGGTGCCCTAGTTCACATAAGTGAAATTTTGTTTTCTTCTTGTGAGACAAGAGAGAAAGTCGCCTAGCTCCAAAAACCTAGAGAGAGAAACTTCATCTTCTCCAAGAGTGTGAGAGGAATCAAGTTGTCCCATAGCTAGGGTTTTTGAGAGAGAAAAACATGAAGGTGTTCTTGTTTTGTGCCACCTATCCTCTTAAGGTTCAAGAACTGTTCTTGAATTTTCGAGAGCCGTAGATCGAGTTCCCTTGTTCTTTTGGAGAAAAGAAAAGAAGGCTAGCACCTTGGTGCCAACAAACTGCTTGTGTGGATTACTGGCGGAGGAAGGGTGCTTCAAGTGGACTTCTCAGAAACGCACCGTTCAACCGGACCGATTGAAACCTTGAGGTATAACTCTATCCTTCACTGGTTTAAATTCTGCTAGCGAATCCGTAGGGAAATCATTTTTGGTCCTTTGCGCCATTTAAAGGTTTAATTTTAATTTTATTTTTGCTTCCACTGCGCGTTTAGGGCCGTGATTTCCCAACAGTGGTATCAGAGCCTGACTAGTTTTTGAATTTAATACTGGTTTTGGTGAATTGTACATGTGATGTATGATGTGTGTTTTACCGCTTTCAATCATATATTTGGTTTTACGAAAATCCACCGAAAAGTTTTATTTAAAAACTCAATCTATTGAAAAGGTGCAAATTTTATGTATGTGATACATATAAAATCAATTGGATTGATTTGGAAATTTTTCTTGAAGTTTTAAGGCCAAAATCGAAATCCCTATATAATTATAGTTAAAAATGTTTTAATTATAATATTGTGGGGTGGCTGAAAATTTATTGAAATTATGAATTTTAAAAATTTTTGGGGCAATAATTTAAAAATCTTGAATGAGATTCTTGATTTTATAATTATTGGTATAAGGCCCAATTTCAAGAAAGGCATGTTAAAATTGCACAAACCCTAATTGAACACATTTTAAAAATGGTTTTTGGTATGTGTTGTTGTATGCCGTGTTTGACATGATATTATGTGAAGTGTTCATATGTGTTATGTGGTGTTGGATATGGCTCGAGGGTTTTTGGTAAATACGGCCTGCGTGTCGTCTCCCTATACTCTTGATGTAATTTTACATTTTTGTTATACCTCAATGTAACTGGGGTTTTTCACAATGTAATTTTTTATTTTTCTTTTTAGAAAAATTCTCTCATTGGCTTGAGAGGATTATAGGGTAGATGGGCCATATCTAAACACGGTATGTTTAATGCATTTAGTTTTGTATGTGATGCAATGCGCTAGATGTATGCCTAGGGGTGCGAATTTTAACATGCAATTTAATTTTACACTACAACGCATATGATACGAGTGTGGGATTTTGTATGAGATACGAAATCCGTGCATGAGTTTATATGTATGAGATACATGGGAAATAAACACATGGCACAACTCATTCAATTTTCAAATTGGTTTTAAAATTAAAATTAAAACGGAACCTTTTAAAAGATCAAACCCTTTTAAAAATCTTAAGTTTTAATGCCATCAATAAAACACCCTGTTGAAATCTTGTTCATCGCGGAGCGGTGATCGCCTACGCGACACGTATCTGCCACGACCTTGAGGAGACACGGGTGAATGGGATATTCAACGCGACGCCTTGTTGAAATCTTGGTTTATTAAATGCGGTGATTGCCTACGTGACACCTGTTTAGTGGGCCTTGATGATATGGGGGTTGGGCTTCGGCCTCGTTGTTTTGAGCCTCGCCATTCACAAGTTTTATTGTGTGACTTAATGGGGTTATCAAATCGGATTTGGACCTCAAGGCATTAGATGGGATAAACATATCATAATAAGTATCATATGATGATACAGTCCTATGAAGATCTAAGAGTCACATGAGATGTGATTGGTAAGGAGTTACCTACCTAAATAACCTAAGGGTGCATGATCGCCTACGCGACGGTAAACTTTGGTGAAATATGGGTCTTAGCCACTAATAATAATTTTACTGGGTTTTATAAAATGGTGGATATTTATACTTCCTGCTAATTAAACTTTTCATATCTTAATTGTAGAATCAATGGCAACCAATGTTTCATCACTATCACTGCGATCTATCCTTGAGAAGGATAAATTAACTGGGACTAACTTCCTTGACTGGTTCCGAAATGTGAGAATTGTTCTCACACAGGAAAGAAAGCTGTATGTCCTAGAAAACCCCGTTCCTGAACAGCCTGCTGCCAATGCTCCAAGAGCACAGAGAGATGCTTATGAGAAGCATCAAAGTGACTCTGTGGACGTTGCTTGCCTGATGTTGGCCACCATGGTTCTCGAGATCCAAAAGAACTTGGAGAACATGGGGGCATATGAAATGCTTAGGCATCTCAGGGAAATGTTCCAAGTACAGGCAAGGCAAGAGAGGTTTGAGACCACAAAGGCTCTGTACTCTTGCAAAATGGAAGAAGGTGCGTCTGTGAGTGCCCACGTCTTAAAGATGAAGGGGTACATAGATCACCTTGGTAGGCTGGGATTTCCCATCACTCAAGAGGTTGCGACGGATGTGATCCTGAACTCGCTACCAAGGAGTTATGACCCATTCGTCATGAACTTCAATATGAATGGGATGGAGAAGACTGTTTCTGAGCTGCATGGGATGCTCAAGACTGCTGAAGTGTCCATCAAGAAGACGCCTAGCGCTGTCTTGCTAGTTCAGAACAAGGGAAAGGGGAAGGGCNTCTAAGAGTCACATGAGATGTGATTGGTAAGGAGTTACCTACCTAAATAACCTAAGGGTGCATGATCGCCTACGCGACGGTAAACTTTGGTGAAATATGGGTCTTAGCCACTAATAATAATTTTACTGGGTTTTATAAAATGGTGGATATTTATACTTCCTGTTAATTAAACTTTTCATATCTTAATTGTAGAATCAATGGCAACCAATGTTTCATCACTATCACTGCGATCTATCCTTGAGAAGGATAAATTAACTGGGACTAACTTCCTTGACTGGTTCCGAAATGTGAGAATTGTTCTCACACAGGAAAGGAAGCTGTATGTCCTAGAAAACCCCGTTCCTGAACAGCCTGCTGCCAACGCTCCAAGAGCACAGAGAGATGCTTATGAGAAGCATCAAAGTGACTCTGAGGACGTTGCTTGCCTGATGTTGGCCACCATGGTTCTCGAGATCCAAAAGAACTTGGAGAACATGGGGGCATATGAAATGCTTAGGCATCTCAGGGAAATGTTCCAAGTACAGGCAAGGCAAGAGAGGTTTGAGACCACAAAGGCTCTGTACTCTTGCAAAATGGAAGAAGGTGCGTCTGTGAGTGCCCACGTCTTAAAGATGAAGGGGTACATAGATCACCTTGGTAGGCTGGGATTTCCCATCACTCAAGAGGTTGCGACGGATGTGATCCTGAACTCGCTACCAAGGAGTTATGACCCATTCTTCATGAACTTCAATATGAATGGGATGGAGAAGACTGTTTCTGAGCTGCATGGGATGCTCATGACTGCTGAAGTGTCCATCAAGAAGACGCCTAGCGCTGTCTTGCTAGTTCAGAACAAGGGAAAGGGGAAGGGCCAAGGAAAGAGGAAGAGAAAAGTTGTAGTTGGTGAGACCAAGCCAGCGGCCAAGCCCAACCCACCGCCTGCCAAGAAGGCAAAGCCCACCAAGGAATCAGTTTGCTTTTTCTGCCAGAAGCCTGGACATTGGAAGAGAAATTGCAAGCTGTATTTGGAAGATCTGAAGAAGAAGAAGAGCGAAGCCTCTACTTCAGGTATCTATGTTATAGGTGTTATAGGTGTTCACTTATCTATGTTCAGGTATCCTGGGCGCCTAACGCAGCGGAAGCAAAAATAAAACAATAAAAAAGGCGCCTAGGCCCTAGAATTCCCGAACGGATCCGCTAGTAGAATTTAAAACTTTTAGATAGTGGTATACCTCACGAGTTTCAATCAGTTGTACAAGGCGTGTGCAAGGAGCCCACTCTCAGCGTTCTCCCTCTGCCGGTGATCCACACGAACAGTTTCTTGGGCACCAAGGTGCTAGCCTTCCGTTCTTTTCTCCAAAAGAACCAGGGACCAATCTACAGTGTTTGAATTCAGGAACTCCTTCTTGAATTCAACAGCAAAAACGGCGCACAGAAGAAACCCCCCACAAGAACTCCTTCTTGCCTTTTCTTCTCTCACACAAGCCCTAGTTTTAATGGTGGAGTTCGATTTTTCCTNCCACAAGAGAATGAGCCATCCTCCCTTAATATTATCTTGGAATTTTATAAATCAAAAACTTTCCTAATTCATAATTCACCAAAGATACTAAGAGGAGATCTCACCAAATCTGTTTGAATCAAATCTTTTGATATCTCCATAAAATCTTTTGAATTCAAACTTATTATTTGAATTAATAAAACAATTTTATTAATCCAAATATTACATATGAGGCGCCACCCTCATATTAATATTGGGGAATTTTATAATTCAATAATTCCCTAACTTTTAGGAAACTTATCTGAATTATTTTTCCCTAATATTTTAATTGTAAATAATTAATCCCTATTAATCATTTAATAATTATTATATATAAACTTGTCCCACAAATTTAAATATTCCACAACTGTAGATTAATTAAGACAAGACTTAATGTCCCAGACATTCTGCTGTGTCTTAAATTGTGCCACCGGAGTGACCCACGAATTAACCCTAATTCGTGTCCCTATTTAAACGGTGTCCTGTTCCTGCTCATGTGTGACCCAGCAGGCACCACGTGGAGTTGGCAACAGGTCATCCCCATGACCTACAAGTCGTGAGCGGACTCTAGCAAGCCATCACGACTACCCAAAACACGTGAGTTATCGTTTTTACAAAACGGACTTAACCTTAGTACCACCTTGTCAGAGACCCTATTGTCCTACGATATCTTGGTCATGGATTAGGCACAAGAAAGTCATCCATAATCCAAACAACAACTTTCTCGATTTACTGAGTAAGTCCCAATTTTCTGAGTGACCACTCCTTTCCTTGGACAGACTCATGGAGGGCGCCGGTTAGATATCTAAATCTATCCCTGGTCGATTGCTCTCGTGGGAGCGAGAATGAACCAAGACCAGCATGACCTCGGTATATAGAGATACATGCACTAGATGTTTTACGAGAGTAATGGTGCAATTATGTAAGGGGTTACAAGTTGCTGGACCGACCCGGAGAGTCCTACATGGGTTTAGTCATTAGCTAGCCTCTCTTGTACACCTGTCACGATGCCTCAGACCTGAGGACTTCACTATTCCGGCGTTGTAGTTGTCGAACTTTAGCCTAGTCCAACATTGCCCGTAGCAGGGTAGCCATACAGGCTAGGTACGGGTTTGGTTGATTACAGTGCTGAGGAATGTGGTTGACCAAGATGGAATGTTGTCCCCAATAGAGATGAGAGATATCTAACCGGTGCCCTCGGTGAGTCTATCCAAGAAAAGAGTGGCCACTCAGGAAAATGGGACTAACTCAGGAAATCGAGAAAGTTGTGGTTTGGATTAAGGATGACTTTCCCGTGCCTTATCCAGAACCAAGATATCGTGTGACAATAGGGTCTATGACAAGGTGGTACTAAGGTTAAATCGGTTATTTTGATAAAACGATAACTCACGTGTTTTGGGTAGTCGTGTGGCTTGCTAGAGTCCGCTCTCGACTTGTGAGTTATAGAGATGACTTGCTGCCAACTTCACGTGAGGCCTGCTGGGTCACACATGAGCAGGATCTAGACACCGCTTAAAGGGACACGAATTAGGGTTAATTCGTGAGTCACTCCGGTGACACAATTTAAGACATAACTAAATGTCTGGGACATGAAGTCTTGTCTTAAATAAAATCTACGATTGAGATATTTAAATTTGTGGGACAAGTTTAAATATATTAATTGTTAAATAGTTAATTGGATTAATCTATTTACAATTATAATATTAGGGAATAATAAATTAGATAAGGTTCCTAAAAGTTAGGAGATTACTGATTTAGTAAATTCACTAATATTAAGATAATTAGGGTTGAGGGTGGCGCCTCATATAAAGGGATTTTAATTAATGAAAATGTTTTGTTAATTAAAGTCATGAATTTGAATTCAAGATATGATCTTGATTTCAAGATTCAAAATTTGAATTAAAGATAGTAGGGTAATATTTTAATTCAATATTGTTGGAAGATAATGAGTTGGTTATAACTTCCTACGAGTTAGGATTATTATTTTGATTTATTAAATTCCAAAGAAAAATACGGAGAGTTGGCGCATTCTATTGTGGGTCCAAGGGAAGATTTGATCTTCCATTTGATTCTCAAAGATTGCCTTTTGAATTCAAATTAAGATATTAAGGTAATATTGTAATTAAGAATTCAAGTTCTAAAATTATGATATTATTGTAATCTCATAATTCCCTAAATTATAATTATCAATTCCCCAACTTTATAATCTAACCCTAGGCAAGTCGACACACACACAACACACTTGAGAAGTGAGTTTGGCGATTTTCTTTGTGAGACAAGAGAGAAAAGTTGACTAACCCTAGACCTAGAGTGAGAAAGTCGAACTTCTCCAAGAGAGAGAGAGAGAATTCGACTCGTGCAAAATAGCTAGGGTTTTTGAGAGAGAAAACAAAAGAGCCTCTTGATTTCTTGCGCCACCTATACCTAGATCAAGAATTGTTCTTGATCAATCCTCTTGGTTCAAGAATTGTTCTTGATCACCAAGAACCCGTAGATTGGAGTCCCGAGTTCTTTTGGAGAAAAGAACTGAAGGCTAGAACCTTGGTGTCAGCAAACTGTTCGTGTGGATTACCGGCAGAGGAAGGACGCTTGGAGTGGACTTCTCGGAATCGCACCATTCAACCGGACCGATTGAAACTTTTGAGGTATACTTCTTCCTTTACCGGTTTAAATTCAAACAGTGGATCCTGTAGGAAATCACAAGCCTCTACGCCAAGTTTTGTAATTAATTAAATTTTTGCTTCCGCTGCGCGCTTTGGTCCCTTATGATTTCCCAACAGTGGTATCAGAGCCACGCTGGTTTTGGGTTTATTACTTGTTTTGGTGATTGTACATGTGATGTATGATGTTTGTTTACCGCTTTCAATCGTATGTTTGAATTTGCGAAAATCCACCGAAAGTTTTCTTTAAAAACTTAATCTATGGAATTGGTGCAAATTATATGTATATGATACATAGGGAATCAATTGGATTGATTTGAAAATTTTTCTTGAATTTTAAGCCCTTGGTCGAAATCCCTATATAATTGTAATTAAAATTGTTTTAATTATAATTGAGTAGACTCCCAAACTGGTCCCCGAATTATTGGGTCGATGACAGATTGGTCCCTGATTTATGGAAATTGACAAATAGGTCCCCGAATTTTACTAACGTTAGTCAAATTGATCCCTGAAGCCGTTAACTGCTGACGTGGCACGTTAAGTGCCACGTCAGCAGTTGGAAAACTGAAAAACGTGCCACGTCAGCAGTTGGAAAACTGAAAAAAAAAAGCCAACTGTGCGTGCCACATCAGCATTAATAATAAAAAAAAATATTTCATTCAAAATTCAAATAGGTCCCTGAGTTATATTTTTATCTCATTATACTCAATTTCCCCTAATTTTCATCATCTTCATTCAATTATATTTTTCATCCTCAAAATAAAATTGTAAAATGTCCCAAAACTCTTCCAAACATTCCAGTTTAGTGCCAAATCCTCAAAATAAAATTGTAAAATGTCCCAAAACTCTTCC